>JAVLVB010000768.1:2601917-2625731 GCA_032876305.1 Orestias chungarensis | reverse complement strand
TATATATATATATATATATATATATATATATATATATATATATATATATATATATATATATATATATATATATATATATATATATATATATATATATATATATATATATATATATATATATATATATATATATATATATATATATATATATATATATATATATATATATATATATATATATATATATATATATACACACCGAAATACAACAGTGGTGCTTCTTCCATTTAACCTGCTTCTACTTTCCAACATGAAAAATGTACAGTTTTAAGTAATCCTTGTTTGTCTTCATCATAATTGATTGGGTAATCCTGGTTTAACATGCACTAAAGCCAGTGCTTAAGAAACTATTAGAAGCTTAAAGAGGCAGGATCCATCTAAAGTTGCCTGCTCGATCTGCATTTGTGTGCCAAAAGGTTGGAGTCATTTGCTGCCCCTTTATTTTGTGACCCACTTAAGGTCCAACGTTGTGCTCTCTGCTCCTTTATTTTAGTGTTAAACATGTGTTTTTTTTGTTTGCTCATGTGGTGACGTTCCAAGCCTGCACCAAGGTTTATCCGCTGACCTTTGTTGCTAAATCTCTTTGCCTTCCTCCATTAACCTGATGACACAGTTCTGCAGGTGTTCAAGCCAACTTCACCCACAGCCACAGGCCATCTTCACAGATACCGTGCCAATAATTTGCTCTCAGCTTGAGTTAGACACGAAACACACTAAACCACATACCTATCAATGTCATAATGCTGCCATAATCAACGCAAATCCATCTGCATCAGCATAGGGAAACAGTAGATTTTGAAACTGGAGAAAGCAAGAGAGAGGCAGGCCTACTAAGCATGGGTCATAACACAATCTAAGAGGCCTTAGGATCAAGCAGTGAGTGTGAACGTTTGTGTGCACACATGGCAAGCTGACAGGAGGAAGGCTAATTCCTGCTCCTCCTCCTGCTCTGGCCACTTTGGTCTGTACATGACGCATTTGAAGGTAGGGAGGTCTTTCTTTTTCTTCATGTCTCACACACACACGCTCATCGCGGAAAGAAGAGAAGGAGAATAATCCCCACCAAGACCTCTGCCCTAATGGGGCCCACTACTGTAATTACAAGGCACAGATTTCAGATCAGGCACTTAAGTAGCCAGTGAAGAGTGCCCAGAAAACAAAAAGCTCTGTAATTATCGTCTGCCTCGTCTCTCCACACTGCAACTGCAGTTACCTGTCACGCTGCTGTTCTGTCAAGAAGTTCGTTGTTTCTGGATTATCCCTAATCCGTGGTTGGAAGTAGCCCTGGCTATGCGCCTGTCAGTGCAAGATGCACATTTCGGCTCATGAGGGAGCGAGTGACGACATGGCACAAAAAGATAGCAGAAACCTGATTCCTCAAAGGCCCAAAAGTCATGAATGCATTTTTTTACAAGAGGAGAAAGAGGAAAAAAGGCAGGGGGTGTGTTCAGTTTACTTGAGACAAAAGAGCCATTGTGCAATGAAACTTTATATACATATTAGAAACTTGAAACCCTTAGACTCTGCAAGTAGGATTCTTGTAACTGTGAACGAGATAACATTACCAACCATTCTCTCGTTATATCCGCATACAAAAAAAAAAGAGAGAAAGCCCACTTTGTTTTACGCCAAGATCTTATTCTGTGCAATGGATTGCTACAGGTTTTTTTTTCTTTGCTTTTCTTGCAGGGTCATATAATATCAGTGATAAGAGAGCTGCGGTCTCCATGCAGTTTTGTGGCCCATTAAGTAACACATTCCCCAGGAGGAGCAAGGCAGGAGGCACAACTTGTCAACAGAGATTTGGACTCTGCATTCTCTTAGTTTGCATTCACCATCTGCCCAACCCTTCAGGTGCAACAAAAGGAATTTTATGCCCATTCCTGATCCTTTGCTTGCTCACCTGTTTTAAGCTGGAATGAATTTTGTAACCATAATTGCCCCTGTTCTAGTAACACAACTCTGCCAAATAAGAATGTTTCATTTTTGTCTATTCATTTCCATGGAGGAAACTATTCCTTGTTCACCTATAAAACTAAAGAAAAATACCAACCTAGCCTATTTATTGTCCAGTAAAGACATATGTTATTGCAACATGGTTGAACAAAAATGAAACCCAAACCTAAAATAAAAGCTGCAAAGTTACAAATAATATTTAATTTATGCTGCAACGCACAGAGTGTGGTTCATTACAGCAAAACATTACACTGATTAACGTTTAGCAACATTTTTCATTCAATTATTGAAGTCAGACTTTAAACTGCATTTCCACAAAGTAAAAGTGCAAAAGTAGATCAGACAGATTAACGAAGGTAAGTTTAATTTACTGAACTGGTACAATTGTGACTTCAGCTTTTACTTTAAAGTTTAAATTGGCAAATAACAAGTTGGAAAAATCGATAATCAATTAAAATCCAAATTTCAAGTTTTATCCGTGGTACTTGTTGCCTGGTTTGTGAGCCACAACTTGATGATATTTGAATTGACGGCTGGTCATATTATGAAAAACATCTGTATTGATAACATATCACAAAAATCTCTTGCCTTTAGTCGGAGTCACTCATGGAATGATTTCAGGTTTCAAGACTGGCTCAAGTTTTACATAATAAAAATAAATTGTAGCATTTTTGGAACTGAAATATTTTTTCTACCACTACATATCATTAAAATGTTTTAAAGGAACACACTTATCAGTCTTAAAATGTAAGTGCACCCAACTGAACCTTTCTTTACATTTCTTTACACTTTCAGTCTGTTTTTGCTGTAGTTTCCAGGAAAAAAGTGTTATAAAAAGAATATTGTTGGATAGCAAACTAAACACCACTTTATTGTTTAGGGGCCTCAGTGGTTTTGCATGAACTTAGATTAGGTGACATCCAGTAAAGGATGCAACAGCCACCAGATCCAGTGACCCTGTATTACAGCCCTTAATAATAAAATGACCATATTAAATTGTTGAAACAACGAAGGCACAAGACACCTAAAATGAACAGTTCCTTTGTATTATCTCTTACTCTATACATAAAAGGAGTTGCTTTAAATAAACTCTTCTAATTAAACTTAGGTAAGTATCAAGCCTTGTTTGGTGTGAATATCTCAGGCCCAACAACCTAAAGACCAAAGAGAGTCCTAAGTTATTTTTAATGGGCACATTATTTCTACCCTTGATACCCACAGAGGCTCTGATCTGAGCCACTGGCTGTTTGAAGTCGGTAACAGCTGTAGTGATTTCAGCCTTTATTTAGAGGTCAGAATGCTGACTTCAGTTAGGAGAAAAAACTAAACGGGTGAGAGAGAAAGAAAGAAGGCAGTATGAGGAGAAATAAAGAACAGAGAGCAAGTGAGAGGTGAAAGGAGGAGTTAAAAAAAGAAAGAGTTACTAGTGTGGCGAGGGATTAGCTGAGAGAGAGGTTAAAAGTTTGTGGAGCTGCATCTGGCCTACTGCCTGCTCTGTTGTTTATTGCCGCCGGCATGAAGATCTGGTGCCAACATTAACCGCACCTGAACCACTCTATGGCACACACAAACGCATAAACACACACACACACACACACAGGGACAAAACAGGAAGAGGCATGCATGTGCACAGCTTGCACTCTACACCAGTGCTTTGGCAAGATTTAAAGGTGTACCAGCTTTTATATACTTACATCAGAATGTATGCTATTCTTTGTGTCTGAGTGCATCTAAGCGTACACGTACTTCACTAGCAGATGCCTAATCAGTTCTTCTCGTATGCTGGTCCTCTGATTGTCCTATTCCCTTACCCATCTTTGTACTGTGTCAATCTGGAAAGGTGCCAAACCAAAAGTCATCCCTTAACCTTAGTTGACAATTTTCCACCTCTGTAAAAACTTCCACATGTTCAAGAAACACAAGAAAGAGATCCTCTTTCTAGGAGTCATATGTGTCATCATCTTTTAATCCAACACAGACTGGAACACAGACGTACATGGGGGTCATTGTGAGCAGGAATTATGCACAATGATGCCACCCACTACAAACTCGTAAAACAGACACCTCTCTGTTCAGCTTCTCAACTTCTCTCTTTCACTGGAATTTCCCATAATAAGGTACCAGTTTATACATTACAGGATTTGCACACACACACACAAAACATGCATGTACACACACCTAAATACAATACACAAATTTTCAGGCTGTATTGCTGGCAGCCAATAAGAACTAACCTGCACTGATATTTTATTTTCTTCTTCATCTTCTCTCTATGCTACTCAGTCCTTGTCTTCTAAACTTGAGGACTGGAATATTGCAGCAGGTCCTTTCCACAAGCATATCAAAAGTAATTAGGTGTAGCCCCCAAGGATTAAGATGACTGTGTAGACCTTCACATGTTAGGCTAACCTCTCCAAAGCACTTGGCTTCCTCCTACCACAACAGTATCCAAGTTCATTTTGGCCTGACATAGGCCCCTCCTTTGCTTGTGGAAGTAATACCAGATTACAGAGCAACTGTTGTTAAATGTTGATATAATATGTTTTTCTTGTTCTTTCTCCCCTCTCACTGTTTGCACAGCTGTTCTCTAACAGCAGGTCATCTCACGGTTCTTCTCTTGTATGGCTTACTTTTGGCAAAACTGACATATCACTTTAGTCTAATAGGCTTTGGAAACGTTTTGATGAAAAAGTGTTGAATGTAACTCATATATATATATATATATATATATATATATATATATATATATATATATATATATATATATATATATATAGCACAGATTAGCTTATAAGGTTAACTTATTTTCTTCCAGAATAGTGCATTGAGAGTTAACTCAATGCACTCTGACTCAGTTATACAGGACAAGTCCAGACAGGCGACCGGCAACTTAGAACAAACCAACAGGGATCTCCACAGCCCACAAAAATGAGGATATTAAACTGGAGCAAGAGGGTCTGAGCAAACAAAGTGAGAAAAGAAAAGAAAAACACCTCCTTGACAGCATCGAAATCAAAACAAAAGACAATAAAGGAAACACCCAACAAAACAACCATTCCTAAAAAAAGCGTCTGGAGAGGTAAAAATGGAATGTCACCTGAGATCCAATTCCATGGGTTCAAATCCGGCCCAGGGCAAAGGATACACCACGGCCTCCAGTGTGGGTCCTTAGGCAAGACCCTTTGCGCTACTGCCTACCTGGTGCCTGCAAAATGGCTCCCCTGGTGTGGTTACACCAAAAAAACAATTTCCTACGGGATCAATAAAGTATACATTATTATTATTATTAAAAAAATACTACCCTTGGGTGCCTATGGTGAACAAGGGAGGTAAACAGACTGAGGAATTGCTTCAAGGGTTAGTTGGTGAACAAAGCAAAATGTAGATTTACACAGCATTTTAACAGAAGCCTGTGCTCTATCTTACTCCTCACCCCACCTTCCCTCTCTCTTTATGTGTACATGTGAGGAACCAGCAGGCTGGAAGCTCTCCCAGGACCCAGATGCGCTCTGTCAACACTGAGATTCCAGAGAGGAAGCAGGGCTTTACAGCAGCAAGCTCCACACACACAGCCAGAACCTGCAAAGACCAGGAGCCAGGAGAGAACAACCTGCTTCATGTAAACACAGACCTCCCTGTCCTCTGTCTGAGCCATTGGCTCCGCTTCCTTGTCCAGAATGAAGCAAGCAGCAGCAGCAATCTAATCCTGGTGGTGGTGCAGTGAGCCACAGAGTTCTTCCTGCCTCGCTGGGCCCCATTCTCTGCCTGCCACCGTCAAGAGGTAAATAGCTATTGGCTGCTCAATAAGTGGCTTCAGTGTGTTAGAGTAAGGGGCCTTTTTTCCTCCACACTCTCCCAGACTTGACAAGCATGTATTGACAGAGCAGTTACACACTAACCCATTGGGGGAAATCCTCCACATTGTGCCCCAGGCAGCTGATAAATGGAACTCTTACAGTACCTGTAAGCATGATCTCTTAGACGCGGGTCTGGAAAGGTGAATTTTTCCAAAGAAGCTCAATATTAATGCAAATAAGTAAGTTAGACTCTGTATAGCACATAATGTGATGACCAATAACAGATAGCGGACATAGAGAAGAGAAGGCATCACAGTAAACCATGTTGATTTTTCGTTTTTACTGTAGCACCACAATTTTATCTAATGTAAAACGTACAATAAATAAAAATATGAACCGAATAAATATGTGAAATGAGAGAAGTTGATCTAAGTACTAGCTGAAAATGTCCATTTTAAATGGGTGTTCGTAAAAGAGGCCAGATCGCACAGCTGAATCTGAGTGGCTTCAGCAATGAAGCCACCAACATTGGGGTGGAGATGAATACCTAAATCCCCTCCTTTCCTTCAACTCTCTTTCACATTCAACCTTCTGCTGATAAATAGCTACGGTTGCAGCACTTGCTTTCACTGTGTGATATGATGTCAGTAACCTTCATTGATCTGTTGGAAGGTAGGCACGCCTTATCGCTGCCTCTACTCTTGTGATATACTGTGATCCAGGACCCTGACTGCTTTTTAATACACTGCACTTTAGGTAACAGTGTCGCAGGCTAACCACCTCACAGACTAACACCTGAGGCCATATTTTACGGTAGCAATGTGATGGCCACACAGATTATGGAGAAACTAACTCTGAAAGGGCCTGTCAGCCAAATGATAACACCAGCTAAAGCAGAAATGCAGTGTAGTGAGGAATTCTCTAGTATGATCATCTATATTAGTAAACCTTGGGTAAAAAAGTGTACAGAGAGGAGAGTAACTGAAAGGTCAGACTCTAAGAACAATATAGTGTAAAATATGGTACTATAATCTTTATCAATGCTCCCGTTGCATTTAACACAACATTGTTACAGTCCCCTCTTGCTTCCAGTTTGATCCTTTCAGTCCTGTGGCTTTGTTCAAGGAACTACCAGTACTGTGTTTTTAACTACAATCAAGCACCTCTGTCAGAGCATAGAGCATGTGTGTTGATAGAGCACAAGCGTTTATGCAGGATTGAAATATTGTTGACAGATAGTTCCTCTGACAAAAATATCCACATACCTAGTCTGAAACAATATCTGAGCTGATTGCTAGCAGTTTTATTCACATTATATGAACCCTTAAGCAATCTAAATAATCCAAAACTTTCAGCAATTTCATAAGGCCATGATCTGGTTCATAGAGAGTGAATAAGAATTACAAAATCATGTCATTGATTATGGTAATTAAATTAAATATGTCCTAGTTAAAAAGAAAAACATTATATCCAAGGTATATATCCTATATAATTAATAGACACCAAGGCACCCTCCAGCTAACAAAAACACCAATGTATACAGCTTGGAAAAGGCTGAAGATAAAGAAGACTGGGTGACTAGCAAGAGAATTATCCCAACTATTGATTTTAGCGGTCTGGTATTACAGAAGGAAACAGCGGGTTTATCAGGCCAAGATCCCTCTGCACTTTTACTAACTAAACGAGTATCTTCTGGGCTTATCAGGCAAAAAGCCTATTACTGATGTTCTCAGCCTCCCCCGCATGCAGACAAAGGGAGACATTGGCCACTATTATATAGCCATCGTATGAGTTAGATTATGTCACACTTTTGGAGACCTACAATACTTAGCCAATTACTAAACCAGAAGGATTCTCACATAGTCTTCTTTAACATGACACCCCTCAGAGAAAATCACACTTTATGATATTTATGTATATATACGGTTATCTAATAATGGACTTGTGACCTCCACACCATCTTTGTATCTTCCCATTACATTATCTCTTTCTGTTTTGTCCAGGGGTCAATGTCATTTCTATGGCTTCTATATATGAGAAATGCAGGCAGAGATTATGGGATATGCTTTAATGCCTAAGTGCATCCTAAATTTGGTCTTAATCAGAAAGACTAAAAGAGATATGTTTAAATTATAGTCTGCAAGGATACCTGTTGAGGTATCTCTAATGATGTCTTATCTATGTACTGCAAAAACTGCCTGGTCTGTATTTGCTGGCATAAATTTAAACTTCACTTGTTTTGATCAAAAATTATAATCAGATATATTTATTGAATACAGATTTCTTGGTGTTAATAATAAACAAGAACAGAGACAGAAAATCTACCCTCAGCAATTACTGTGTAAATCCATAAACTGATCAATGCAAAATCCCAAGGATTGTATTTATATAAAATATGGATAATACAATATACTTGTACGATTTCCCATGAATGTATTGTGGTGTAAAACAATCTGACAAAATGAAATATATATATATATATATATATATATATATATATATATATAATGGGGAATAAGAAATTACAACAGTTCCTGCTGGTTCATCCAGATTAGATGTATTATATGTATTACATATTAGATTTGTATAGCATTTCAGACATAATAGCCTGCTGTACTTCATAAAACGTTTTATCTACTGAGAGAAAACACAGTTGTCATGGTCCATTCTACAATGGTTCTCAAGGGGTGAACTACAAGCTCTGTTGGTGAGAAGTGGCACTCATGGCATCACAGGAGGAGGATGAAGATCCAAGTTCAAACTTGGCACGGTCAAGGGAGTGGCGCTCAACTGCCAACTGGCTGCCTGCCTTTCTGTCTCTAAGTCAGCCATGTAATTTGCTTGGAGCAGAGATAAATCTTATCTCAGAGACCTGATTAAGTTTTTAATTTACACACCAATCAATAGCCCAGGTCTATTGGCAATGTGTCTAAAACTCTATTTACCAAAGGATTCCCTGCTATCAATTGATCAAGGACCCGGCAGTCATAAATTATGGGAACATGTGTGTGCGTGAGCTAGGGTGAGGGAGGCAAAAGCACAGGAAGGTACATCAAGAGGGAACATTTCAAAAAGCCTGAACAGATTTGGCGTCTTTTAGGTGAAGATTGCAAAGGTACGTTGCAGCTTGCCAACACCCAATATAAGCTGGTGCATGTGACTTGGAGGCAAAACAAAAGCAGAAAGTGCTGTTTAAACTGCTTCAAAAGGACTTCATTAACATTGTCAATTTACATGAAGTTAAGTGACTTTTTAAAGTGTCACACCCAGAGTAGCCCTGCTAAATATCTGTAAAAACAGGACACCCTAGAACTTCCGACCCTTTCTCCAAGAGTGCCATTATCTGTTTACAGAGTCTACTTTCCCAACTGAACAGTAAAAAGAGGAATTTGTAGGGTCTGGATTCCATAAACAGATTGACTACTTATGGCTCTCATACTATGGTCCATAGAATCCTTCTTGGAAAACCAAGAGAGGGATTTTCAAGCAGAAATGTGTCTTTATGGCATCCAATACCTCTGGTTTCATGTCAATTCATGCGGTCTGAAGTTTAAGAATTGACTGGTCAGACCTACAAAAGTATGATTCTGTTAGAACACAGCGACACTGTCATTTTTACTAACTGTTAGAGGGCACAGATAAAGTCCAGTCCCACTTTGCTATTCCCATACAAAGGAGGTGAGGGGGAGGGAAAGGAGGGCAAGTGCTATCACCGTGGAGAAAGTGTTGTCATGGCGGTTCTGCTCTGACCCTGCTGACTCGCCAATTCCTTAGCATGAGATCATTTTGGACAGCTGACCTCAATATCACTGTGCTCTAAGGATGAAACAGATTCAGTGGAACTTATTATTCCCTATACCCTGCTGCCAAAGTATAAGCAGGATGCACATTTACAGCTTTTTTCCGCAACTAACATTAACAAGAATTAAAGGAATTCCCAGAATGAAAGGATCATATTGGCTTCAACCCCCATGCTTATACTCGGTAATAAGTAAAAAACTATTTTCTTAGTTGCAAACAGGTTGTGCAAACTACCATATAAAGCTTTCCAGCTTGTACTTAAAATTGCAACATACAATCATAATGCAGAAAAACATTGTCCTAACAAATGTTTAGGCGGAAGTTCTGCACTACTTTGTTATTAGTGGAGAAGCTGTATGGTAAAATCCGGCATAAACATGTGTCAGTATTACATGTAATTATAGCTGGAAAAACTTCCGCATAAGAGTGAATCACCTCTGCAGCTGGCTGGCGTGGCAGGAGAGAAAACAGTACCCTGGTATTCTCACCTTCCAAACAGCAGTGGGGGAGGGGCACAAACGACAGGAGATGTGCTGTCTAAAAAAGACAGAGTCTCATACCAGCTAAGAGCGGCCAGCTTGCTGGTCCTCTGTTGGATTATCTAAAGAGCCAACGACGGATATGTGTAATCAGTCCCATCCCCATGTTTCTCTCTCTCTTTCTCTGCCTCTCTGGCTAATGTCTCCGCCTGATTCGATTGAGGCAATTAGGCAGTAATCTATAGAGCTAGGGAGTGATGGAAACATTTCCCACTGTCCTCCTCATGTTTCTCAGAGCTGCTATAATTAGCTAACTTTGTTTCTCATTAAACATCAAAGGAGTATTTACATACCCAGATCCAATTTGGCTTTATAGAGCCCAGCCCATTTAAACCATTGTGAAATCCTGAAACATGTCTTTAAACAAAGGAATGAGTGAGCTGCAATCTACAGCTAATTCAATCAAAGATTTATTTTAGTAATGAGGACACAATGGATCCAGAGTGTGTAGTGTACGACTAAAAGACAAAAAGTCCGAAGGAAATAGCTTGGATGATAACGTGAAGCAGTGGAATTTTTTTGACTAAATTGAATAACAGAACTTGATGCAGTATTTGATATGTAGGATCAATTAAAATGTTTGTACTACTTTGGACTGTGTACGACTGGACTGTGTTATGAATTGGCTGTAATAACTAAACTGAATTGAATATATTGCGGGCACATTGACTGTACTGTCTACTTTTGTCATGTAAAACTATATTTCCAAATTTCCCAAAGGTGTCTAATCATGACTAAACTCAAACAATATTCATACAAGTTCAAATATGCGAAATACTTTGTAGATCCACCTCTGATTTCATGGCTATCAGGGCTGTAGCAGCTTACCCACTTTATTTGCCTGACACGTATATAAAGGTTTGCAACGTGTGTGACTAACGTGTTGCTATTGTTAAACAAACAGTTTTCCAAAGTACATGTAACAGATTTCAAATTGATGAACAACAATAAAGGGTATGTTATGCTGTAGCCATAATGTACCAATAGAAAGGTTGTACAGCGATGCATAGGTGACAAGTTTGAGAAACCTCTTGTTCTGAGATATAGCCACTGGTTTAAGGTATGGATGAATGAATTGATGTGGCAAATAAGACTTTATATTTTATTATAAGCAGAGGAGGTTAAAGCACAACTGTCTACTAGAATTCTATCATGAGAACATGATTTGTGTGACTTGAGATTGTTTTTCAATAGCTAAAAGCAGTAACATAGCTAATTTTGTGTGTTGTCTGTTTGAATATTTATACCTTATGTTCATTACAGAGTTCACTTACTTTTTAAAACATTTTTGGTTTATTTAATGTGTCTGACAAGCATAATATGAAATTATATTTATTTAGTAGCCTGTGAAAAGCTGTTGATTTCCAGTAAATATTAATATAAATATCTCTAGTTTCATATCTCACGATAACACTTGAATAGCTTATATTAGTGCAGTCTTTTCTGTTTGTTAATCCTTATGTTACGTGATAATTTACAGAACTCTACATTTTTTGTTTTAAAATAAACATTTGATGAGACATTTTAAAATTCTGTTAGGAATAGATCAAAATGCTTTTACATAATTTAAACATGTTTATAAACATACAAGTTAGTTCGTTTTTAATATTGTAACTAAACTCTTTATGACACTAACTCACCCAACACTGCCTATGATTCCCTAGAACTTGTTTTATGAGATATGATGTGAGAAACTGCCAGAGATCATTAGTAGATCAAGTAATATAGTAATGTTTGGTTTGATTAAGCACATATGCAAAAGCTAATTCCATTAACTGAATTCCAGCATGACACAAATTGACTGTGTCCTTTGTGCTTTAGCAGTACTTCATATTTCCAAAAACAGACACCATCTCAGAAAAAAAAGTATATTTTTAAATAGCACACGGTCATTAAAGTAAAATCATAATCCCTGAAAAAAATGGTTAAATGTTCAACTGAAAAAGTAGATGAGCACACTGAGTATTGGTGTAGTGCACAAGTAAACATTAGGAGGGGCAGGGCTTCATGTAGAAGACCAGATGGGCTGGCATGGGGGCTTTTTTTGGGAAAAGACTGTCCCAAGTCCCCCTCCTCCTCTTTTCCCCTCTGCTCATGTGTGCCGGACTGCAGCAAGCCTGGCTTGAGCAGCAGAAGTTTAACTACAATGCCTGGTAGCAGGCATGAAAAAAAAAGTGAAACAATGAAATAATGGCGGTGAGTCAACGCTTAAAGGCAGGGGCCCGACAAGTGTGGTGTGCAGGGGTCTCGCCATAGGCTCCTGCAGATGTTGCTGAGCTTCTGGGGGTCACACAATCATGCGTATAAGCAATAGTGATAGAGGAAGCTTACATCAGGGAGCTGAATGCCTTTGTCAGCTCTGTCAAAGTTTGAACATGCCAGAGAATCTAAGACTAGGCAAAGAAATTCCAGAAATGTGACAAGAGGAGGTGAGAACATA
The DNA here is from genome assembly GCA_032876305.1 of Orestias chungarensis. Classification (NCBI taxonomy): domain Eukaryota; kingdom Metazoa; phylum Chordata; class Actinopteri; order Cyprinodontiformes; family Cyprinodontidae; genus Orestias; species Orestias chungarensis. The sequence continues at coordinate 2,613,198 of JAVLVB010000768.1, read as the reverse complement.
AGTTTAGAACAAGAAAAGCAGACTGGAGGAGCAGCAACAATGCTAAAGTTATAAAGAGGAAAGGGACTAAAAGACAAGCAATGAGTAAGACATATTGATCGAGCTCAATGGATTTATAAAGGTCAAGAAACTGTTTTACAAACAAACAACAACAAATGAAGTGAATACATATGAAATTAACAGTGTTGTTTGTTGCTGAATGAGTTAAAGTGCACAAAAAAACGGCTTACTTTCTCATGTGTGTATCTGCATGAGCAAGAGGGCAAGAGAGAGAGATAGAGGGTGACAGAGAGAGAGAGAGAAATAGAGAGAGAAAGATGAAACAAAGCCTTTCAGAGTGGATGTATGTTGTCCTCTCCCTTTTTCCCAGGACAGAGGTCTGGAGAGGCCTCATATTTCTAGCTGCTGTCAGGCCAGGGTGAGACGCTGAGGCAGCAATTGGCAGCTGTTTTCTAAGAGGTAGTCTTTCTCCACACATGGACTTTGATCCACTTTGGTTTCTTTGGCCAAACAATCTCCAATCCCTCTGTTTCATATTTATAGGCATATATAGGAATGCATCTATATGATAGACTATGTCAAGCGAAAGTATAGTTTGCACAGTAAGTCACACAAGCAGTGGCAAAACATGAAACCAACTCTGAAACTTAGGTGGTAAACCAAACTGAGGAGAAACATGAAACCAGAGCTTTGTTCTCTTCCCCTCTCTTTATTTTAGACAAGACAAATAATTTCACAGGAATGCAGCTGGGCTGGTATCTGCTGCTATGTATTCCACTGTTTTTTTTAGAATATAACTGAAAATAAAGAAAACTTTGTAGCACAAAAGCATTTATAATGCTTAGTTCTTCTCCAAGGACTATTTCCCTAACATTTAAAGGATTTAGATTAACTGTAGATATGTTTTTTTTTTGTTTTGCTTGTTTTGTTGCTAACAAAAAGAGTGATTATAAAACCATAACATGGCTCCAAATAAGACAGTTCAAGTGCCTGAAATTTTCCAAACTAATGCACTAATTCAAGAAGCAAAAAGTCCTAAACCTATACTGAGTGTGTAAAATATTTCTTTCCACGTCCTCCAATTTTAGATTTGGACCTCTCATGGTTTCAGTGCTACTTCTAGACTCAGTCTGAGCATAAAACAAATCCAGATTGTGAATATTTAATTCATTTCATTAAGGTATTACATGCAGGTATACCATTACACTGGTTCAATAAGGTGGAAATGCCAAGTAGAAAAAAAAGTCCTCATTAGTTTTCTGACACCGCAAACAAAAATCTGAACAGAAAATAAAATAACACCCACTGACAATAATGGCAAACACAAATTTTCATATGTGACAGTTGAGGGAGGTGAACCTTTGTCCCCATTCAGGAACTATCCGTCTCTACAAGTTAATATTTGCTTCTGCCTGCACATAAATTTGCATCGCATTAGAACCTGACCTGACCTAAATGCATTTTTCATCACCAAAATAATTAGCTGAGCATTAGTTGTAAGCTAGAATGAGAGTACTACGAGACTGAATCCTCACTAAATGGTTGGTGGCTAGCCCAAAGTTGCCGGTAGGATGGCTACGGAGTATAGTGGAGCTTGGCCACCTGATAAAAAGGGAAGTAAACATGGCCAGAGTGCTGCCTCTTTAATCTGCTACATTAACTTCAGCACTACAAGGGGAGGAGCCAGCAAGCAGGCAAACAGCGCAACCACATAAAAGGGGAGTGTCAAGGGGGGGTAATAAGGAAAGACAATGAGTAAACAAGCAGGGGAAGTCCAGTTCCGGTGTGCTAGAAACTCCCAGTTTCTCACTGCCTGGCACACACAAAGGCCCCACTGTAATTAGCCACCCCAATGGGTTGTTTAGCATTTGCATATAAATGCCCTTACAGGCAAACGCTAAACACGCTGACACAAGCCATGCCAAAAACAGACGTTCACCACACCTCTACCCCTCCAGGAGGTCCCAGGGGTCCACTTATGCAGGGGATACCCCCCTCCCTCCATTCTGAGCTTGTACCCACAACAGGCAAGCTGGCATCAATTAAAAAAAGGAAAAAAAGGCACACCAGAGAGTGGCCGCTCAGTTCTTGTTTCTAAAGGGATTGTGAAACACTGCAGCCAGGCTTCCTGTTGAAGGCCCACATACTCATCTGTCATGTGAAAGTGCATTTTCCCTAGACCACACAATGCAATAGGACACTGCAGCTGGCAATTTGTTGTTTTATATATCTGTACAAATAAAAATCTAAGAGGAATATGGTAAAATTCTCCTAATGATGGAACTTGTCCTGCCCAAAATCTGTTAGCAAAACAATAAAAGCATGGTGGTTACAACTAGTAACCAATTAACTCACGTTTTCAGGTGATGCGTGTGTTTTAGGATTTTTCAACCTCCTCTTGTTTGTTGTTTTTAACATGTAAAAGCCTAAAGAAAGGAAGTGATGAGAATGATGCCGGTCTGCCCTCTGCCCAGACCACCTCCTCTTTCTTTTCTCTCCTTCCCCCAAAACCAGATTATATCCAGTGTAAACAATGAATGTGTCATCCCAGCACTCGTTCGTCTCCTGGCACCACTAGGAGCGAGAAAGTGTGGAGTTCCTGCAGCATACGAGGACTGCTTCCTGTGTTAATCCTCAAGCACAGATAGCAAGTTCACTGGACTGGCCTGCCTGCCTGCACTAATGTCTGTTTGTTTTTGGCACAGGAAGACCACAACGAAAAGCTATCGTTTGGTGTCACCGACCACAAAGTTAAAGCTAAACACTCAATTCTCACCTGCCGTGTGGCCTGTTCTTCCCCATCAGGACATGATCCAACATGAGGAAACACCTGGCTGAAACAAAAAAGCAAGCTGTAAGAAGAGCCTTATTTTTTACCCCTCTTCCTACGGAGACCTTGATAGAGACACAGCTGAATTAAGAGAATAACATATGTTCCAATTAACACAAATAAAACTTTTTTTTTTTAATCTTGCTATCTACAATGGTTCGGGAGAAGAGGGAGGGGGGGTGTTTTTGAGCAGATGTGTAATGATACCAGAGAGGAAGGAAGAAGCAAGACATATCTGGTCAACAGATTGGCACTTAGCACGCGAGGAGAGGAGAGAAACTGTTGAAACACCCAGTATCCGTTTCGAGCCTCGCTCTTACCTCAGGTTGACTTCCTATGTGTGGTCAGTGCGCGTATTGTTTTATCGCTTCGCTTGACAATGCATGTACGCTCGTTACCACCTGAGTAAAACTGAAATGTCAAACGTTGAGCTTTGCTGGAAAATGTCGCCTTTAATTAAACCGAAACTGAGCAGCAGAAGGCTTGTGGCCATGCAGCAGGTGATGAGGTGAAACAGGGGATGCTTAAAACTCGAGCCAGCGTAATAAATGTGTGCAGCGCTTTCTTTGGCGTCTATTAGAATCCTCATTCAGCAGAAAGGAGAGAAATAATAACTGTATAAGCGAGCCTGGGGATCCCATCCTCATTCATTAAACAAGAGGGGGGAAATAAAAGCCATGGTGACCAGACAAGGCAGATGACGTCACAAGGCCGAGGTCACCAGTCTGGTGCGACTCCCTCACCCCTCCAGGCTATTGATCCATCCTAAGCTCTGTGGTACTGAACATTAGCCTGAAACGGGTCAAGGAGGGGGGTGAGTCAGATATTTATTCATTCATTTTAATGAAACATCAGGTATGGAATGAAGCACAGCAACAGGAGAAATATCTACATCTAATTTCAAATCAATGTATTTGTGTGAGAGGACTCCTCATCCTTCTCCTCAGGCTACATACCGAATCAGCTGTGTTTTGCTGCAGCTTTATGGGAACCACCTCCTCTCTAATCAATTTATTATGAGCAACTCAAGTATATATGTTTGTTCATTTAGCACAGGAAAAATGTAAAAACAACATTTGTTTCTGGTACAATGGGACCCAGCTTAAAATCCATGTAAAATGAGATAGGATAAGGAGAGAGACGGAGGCAGAGAAAAGACCCCCTTACACACACTCAAAAAAAAAAACTCTCAGTATAACATAAAGGTGTAATATAATGTGGCTTTGAGGAAATATGGCTTTAATTGCAGCAGGGCGTAACATTTAATGCCGCCTGTATGACACCTGGCAAAAATGGTTTACGCTCTGGACGGTGCCAATTATAATTTAGCCAATGGGGAATCTTTCATAAATCCACCAACATGCCCACTGCTAGCGCTAGATGCTTATTTGACAAGATGAGATGGGGCGGGATGGCGACAGGCGCACATGCAGTATATCTTCTTTTTAATTACAATGTCTGCAGAGGTGGAACTCCGCTATAAACAATCATCTGTGCAATCAGACGCGATAGCACCAACACTTAGCTTTATAGTGGCTCATTCTTAATCCGAGACGCCAGATTATTTGATGAATTTTAGTCTCATTGGTCCAAGTGAATTATTCTAAATATTGTTTTTTAATTATTAACGTAAGTCAAAAACATAAGGCTAAGGCATCCAAATCTGCAAATTGTCTTTCTATTATTTTGCCGGATATGGCAGTGGGACATCCTCATTTAGTTTTGTCGATCAGATGTTTGTATCGGTCAGATCAGTGAATATATTCACAGGAATCCATAAGACCCTGGTACTCTTCACTGAATAAATACACACACACACAAAATATTTAATCACAGAAATATTTAATATGTGATTTTTTTTTTTTTTACGGGTGACATTTCAAAACGTAGCCTTTCTTTTCCCAAGAGAGCAGATTTTACCAGAATCATCATATTTAACTTCTAATATAACCTGAAATAATCTTCTCTTATTATGTGCGTTCTGTGTTTTCCACAGAGAAAAAACTAAACTAACTAAAAAGCTTTTCGGATGTGTGCATGTCTCAAAAAGTCTTTACTTTGTAAGCCTATTCTCAGAGAGTAACCTTGCATGAGTAATCCAGATGTATAATAGTGAACACATAAATGTACAGTATATGTAGGCATGCAGCCCTTACACACAGCACTGTGATGCGGGGGAAAAAAGGGAAGAAATAAAGCGGCAGAAACTGAAAGGGAGCTCACTTCAGAGGACTATGGAGGCTGCAGCACTTAGAAGCCATTTTATTGCTTTGCTGTGGTCAAGTGAGGTGCACAGAGCTCAATTCCACCACAACAATAGCAAAGAGGGCCGCAGAGACAAAAGAGGGCTATCCTTGCTTCTTAACCCCTTCATTGCTGGAAGATCAGTGGCCTACGACACTGATCCAACAGCATCAGACGCCTCAGGGGATGAAAGCCTCGTTTGTAAGCCTCTACCTGTCTTATTGCAGCAGCTCCGAGGAAACATGCCTCGTTTAAAAATGTTTCACAAAAATACTTGATAAATTCCATACATTTTTAGTACAGGTTGGTTTGTTTTTGTGACCAAGCAGGTCTAGCTCCACCTCAGTACTGCTCCATACCAAAACACATCACAGCCTTCTTCTCTAAATCTCTCCATGTATGCCCCTCCCGGTCTCTTTTTATCTCCTCAAACATGGCACTACTAATTTGCAAGTGAATTACTCTTCTTTTTTTTTTGTTACATTTTTGTGCATGTGTTTAAGAAAAAAAAATGGGAAAGAGGGTGTGTGAGAAGGAGGAGTGCTCCTGCTATCACCATTTTCTTTTCTTCCCCCTATAATCCTGGGGAGGATAAGCTGTGAGGTACACAGAGAGGAAGTGCCACAGACCTGCCAGGGTCCAACATATCACAGCAGTGCATTCCTGCAGCTTTGGCCAATCGGACCCACGAAGACCAGGAGTTACTGAACCAACCACAGCCAGAATCGCCCAGACAAGTTTAAATTAGGAAAATGTGAATTTAAAACTGAGCTCTGGCCTGGATTTAAAAAAAATATATTATTATATATATATATATATATAAAAAATATTATTACCATTTTTGTGTGTGTGTGTTTGTGTGTGTGTGTGTGTGTGTGTGTGTGTGTGTGTGTGTGTGTGTGTGTGTGTGTGTGTGTGTGTGTGTGTTTTTACCATAGCCTAAAAGACGGATTTTAATTGGAAATACATAAACAAACATACACAAACTATGATACTGCATCATTGGGTGACCTGCCAAAATGTTATAGAGATTATTTAAAGAGCATGAAGGATCTGACTGACTCGATTCTTCGAAAGATTTTTCCATTTTCTTTGTGTTAACACGATTGGTTTTATTCAGTCAACTTGTCATCGGTCTCTCAAATGAAGAAAACTACATTTTCTTTCAAATATAAAAATTTAAATTATTTCTAAAATCCATAAACCAATAGGTTATATGAAGCATGAAAGCAGGAGCTGCACAGCTGAGGCAATGTCAATTTGTTAAAGCTGTCCCTCCCTCAAACAGCCGTGTGCACGCTCGCACACTCGTACATTTTGGTTACACAATGGAGATTTCACAGACACAGATAAACAATGCAAGGGCAGTTATCATTCCACGGAGCACAGTAACGCAGAGGAAGAGGAAAAGCATGACAAAGAAACAGAGGGAGGTCAAAAAAATGGCGTGTGTGTCGTCAGAGTCACAGGCCAGAGGGGCCCGTACATTGTTCGTTGGCTTGGCGTAGGGAGAAAAAGGCGACCTGGGCAGTCTCTTTCTAACCGTCCTCCATGTTTTATGCATTCTGTCCTTTGTGATGATAAGCACCAGCGCAGAGGGTGGAATGTTGGCCTCCAGGGTCCAAACAAGAAGGGTGGGCTTAGGTGTAGGGACTGGGAGGGTGGCAGGGGATGCAGCACTGTTTTAATTTTGCAGCCCTCAGAGTGCTCGCTGTCATCCCCGCCCGGTCGGCATACTTGCATAGGTATCTTCTGCAGACACATCCTTGAACACAAGAGCTGCTGCTGCTGCTTCGAACAGGATAGAGTCAGCACACTGCTCTAACCCAACACACTCACACACGCCTCTGCAATACTACCAGTCATAGATAGACATGAATCACAAAGGTCTTTGACTCAGTCAGTACAGGAACAGGACAAAAAACAGAGTTCATAAATGTGATAATAGCAGTATCTTAAAAAACAAAAGCTTTGTTTGCTACTAATAAATTTATTATAGAAGTAACATTCAACTCAAGGACACAGAAGCATAATATAATGCCTTTATCGGAATGCAGCTGCTTTAATTCATTGTTGAGAAAAGAAATACATTTTTAAATAAATATTCCACATCTTATTCAACCCCATTCTGTCACCTCGACAACATCCATGAGTGAAGTGGAGACACGAAATAAATATTCTTGGCTTTTAGACAATCAGAATAATGTTGCTGCATAACAACTATATTCGGATTTTCTCTGTAAACTTGCCAAAATATTGATTAAAACTACAATTATTCCATGGGAAGACCTTGACATGGCACACTCAAAAGAAAACTAATGATTTGTTGCTAATGCACACACATGCACACAGACGTACTGGCTGTGACACATGTGCATCTTCTCAGTCATAAATCTTGTCTACCACAATGATTTAACCAAGATTGTTAACACGATAACATGTTGTGAAAGAACAAACCACAAGAAACCCCGCCAACTTCACTTCAGAAAGATGAAAGACAGTCAGGAGGAATTTTACAGGAAAAAAAAGAGGGTGGGAGTGCTCTGTGCGAATGAAGACGACACTCCGGACTGCTAGGATTAAGGATCATGTTGAGGATTCATTCACACTGTGAGCATCCCTGCACAAACACCACTGACCATCGCATCCATCCCATTCCCAGTGTTGAGCCACCTCCACATCCCCGACTTGAACCCTTTCTGACATTATGACGGGGTGTTTGCTTGACCCAGCTGCAGCACGACTGGAAGGGTCTGTCATACCGAAAAGCGTACATCAAATTAAAAAACCCATCATCTGTGCCCGTCAGCCCATACTCATCTAACAATTCGTGCTAATGGGGGACTGTAAAAGATGCCCGTTCCTGCTTTCAGAGAATACACACACACTCGGCATAATAACACGTTTTTATGAAGCTGTGTCTCGGAAGAGGGGGGAATAATTGGAAATTACCTGCAATTATTTGGGGAATATAAAAATAAATTAGAAAACAAAACTGTGAATTATATTAAGTGTGTTAAAAAGGTTTTTAAAAAAAGCACTCTTTATTTCTCCTCTGTGTCCATATCTACATGATTTGTTTTCAAGGAAATCTCAGAATATTCCATGTGTACTCCAAGCCAGCTCCTCACCCAAAGAGGGCTCCCTCCCACCGAAGACGTGGCACTGATTTCCCCCCATAGTGCCACATCCCGAACATGAAGAGGTGGGAGTTAAGGGAAAATATGCGTAGAATGAGAATGAGATAGGAAGAATGAAACACACCAGTGTGTGGAGGCGAAGGGGTTATGACAGCCAGAGGCGCTGTCTCTCCTTTCTCTGTGCTACGCCTCTCCAGCCCTCCTCTGTCTGACGCCAAACCAAAAAGAAAGCCATTCGGTGACGACTGCGGCTCCCCCCTTTATCTCATTTGCCCAACCGCTGGACGTTCTGTTCCCTCACTCATGCAGTTAAATGGCATCTGAATTTGCTAAATACACCTCTCATCAAATGTGGCTAAAGACGTGGGTCAAGTGCAAACGGTGAACAATGCAGGAATCGTTGGCTACTGGAGATCTCTATAAAATAACCATGGTTTTCCCTACCAAAGAAGCAATGATAACACACCAATTCTTCACTTTGACAGTGCAGCTAAATGTGGAACGCAAAAGCTGCAAAAAAATAAAAATGCTCCTCTAATCATTTAGGTGAAAATAAAGTATGTAGAGAATCTGCAATCAAGTGAATGATTGCAGATGAAAAAATGTACCAAAATAGAGGAAAACATGTAGGAGTCCTTATTTTCCCAAGATTAACATGCACCATAATATTAAGTAATATTTTATTGAAATATTATTTTTAAATAAACAATAAGAGATAAATATAGTGGAAATGAGTCAGAGCTGAGGATCTGGGGAACTGCTACCATCAACAGCAAACAGAACACCTGGCTGTACTTTGTGAGAAAAGACTTCATGGAAAAAAATATATATAAACCCCCGTGACATTCTCAAACCTTTTCCTGGAACTGTTATAATTAAACATTAAATATGAAAATGTGGAAACGGGGAAACGGGGAAAAAAAAAAGAGGCAGGTGCAATGACAGTAAACATTTTCTGCTGTCTTTTGTTTTGTAACAGAAGAGAGAGAGAAGAAGAAGGAGGAGGAGGAGGAGGAGGAGGAGAGGAGTGCTTTACTGTCAAACAGAGCAGGAAAAAGAGATTATGTGTGTGTTTTTTGTTTGGTTTTTTTTTCCGGCAAAGCGGCCTTCCTTTCCTACAGAGCATCTATACCTTTCTGATCGCTCACTCTGAGGTTACCTCTGCAGACAAATAAAGCTGAAATGCAGAAGCCTGTGTGGGAAAACACAAAACCAACAAAAAAAAAAGACAGAGACTAATTATAAAAAGCTATAGGAAACTGTGTGTGTGTGTGTGTGTGTGTGTATATATATATATATATATATATATATATATATATATATATATATATATATATATATATATATATATATATATATATATATATATATATATTAAGAAAGTTAATTTCTTGTTTTGCTTTTACTGCTTTTTAAAAACCACGGATCTGTATACCTGAGCTTTTCCTCTCTATGGCCCATGGCTATCTGACCTCTTTGCTCTCCCACCCTAACAGCCCTCCCCTCTTCTTCATCATCCATGGATGGAGTTTCTCTCCCAGCTTGGCGATACCTTCTATTAAAGCCATTGCATTTTTTATTTTTTTCCTCTTGTTTTTAAATAAAACTAAAGCCTTAATCCTGCAGGTGCTGACAAGAGTGGGTCCTTTCTGAGTTATCCCTGCTCCAAAAATAATCATAAAAAAAAAAAAACAACAACAACTCAGATCAGTCTTGTTCTCCCAGCCAGACCCAACCCTCTCCCCATTATCCTCTTCGCTGCTTGCGAGGGGGTTTCCCCTCTTTCTTTTTTATCTGTGCACTCACTCCATGACCCCTGTTCCCCTCTGTTTCTTGCTGTCTGACCTAACCACCCACCCCCACATCCACACCCCTTGCGCTCCCCCACAAACACGCTCATCCCCCCACCAACCCAACTCACCTCAGCTTTCACCCAAAAGTGCAGATATCCTACCACTGTCTGAGCTCATCGAAAATATATATATACATATATATATATTTTTCTTTTAATCACTTTTTTATAATTTCTCCGGGAAAACAAAAAGAGCACTGAGTTGGATACTGTTTAAAATCAGACAGTATTCAGAAACCTGCTGTCTAAAAACAAGGTTTTATTATTGCATATTAATTACTATAATTTTATTTGTGCGGTTATTTCCAAACCAAAAATTGGGGGCCTCTTTGGCAGAGCAGCCAGATTAATTTTATTTTCCTTTTATTTCATCTTTTCTGATTTGAGTTTTGCATATTTTTATTATTATTATTATTTTTTGTATCGACCCCGCGGATGAAGCTCGGACCTGTATGTGAGGTTTCCTGCTGGGGAGGGTAACTTTGTGTTCCTAACATCCAGAGGTCAGATGTAAAGGGCAGAGTTTAGTTCTCAGAAATGTTTCCTTAAAAAAAAAAAACTCAGGCTCCCTTTCTCTTTCCCTAAACCCCGCATGTCTGTTTCTTCTCCACGCAGCTCCGTGTGCGTGCGGGGTCCCGCTGATCCGGTCTTGTCACGCAGCGGACCCCGTGCTCCGTCCCCCCCCCCCACCCCTTTATTTTTCAACATCAACAACACCAACACCATTCATTCTCAACGCAGAGGCCCCCCTGACGCACGCACTCACGCACGCACAAACACGCGCGAGCGCGGTTGTCAATCGATCTGCATGTGACTTCGTCAGAGAAAGAGTGAGAATCGAGTGGAAAAACATCACCGAAAGGAGGCAAACAGCTGTTGTAAAAATAAAACAAGGGCGCTCAAAAAACACGGACGAAGTGTTGAGGTGGAGAGAGAAAAAAAAAAAAACCCCGAGCGGAGGCAGGGCGCAGAACAAAAGTGTCCTCAGCCAGGAGAGGATCTGATCTTATTAGAAATGGACGGTGGCGAAACTCTCAGGATGTGCAAAGTGTCAGATCTGTTCAGAGAAAACCCCATAAAAAAAACAACAGCCCCAGAGCAGGAAGCGAGCGCTGGTCTCTTCCCACCCTCGGCTTCCCCGACGCGCAGGCTGGACTTGGAGCGCCTTCTCCGGGCTGCGCTCATGCGGAGCTGCCGCTCTGCGCGGCGTCCCCC
>JAVLVB010000768.1:2577242-2598937 GCA_032876305.1 Orestias chungarensis | reverse complement strand
ATATATATATATATATATATATTCCTTTGAAGACTCAAACTTCGTACATTGCAGCCTATATGGCCAGGTCACAACCGCCCCCCCCTCCTCCCCCCCTTTCCATCCCGCTCTCCCTCCTTCCCTCACCCTTCCTCCCCTCCTTCACTGTCTTCTCTCCCTACTGCTGAAATATATGGTGTTTTCTGTAACCACCGTTTCCTCGGCAGTTCACAAGGTTCTGGATACCTGCTTTTTGTGTTTTGTTTGTTTGTTTTTTTGTTTTCTTTTTTGTTTAAATGATCAGCCATAGGATGCCCTCTCGTCAGACAATAAAACAATAAACACATGCATATACCGCTCAAAAGGCTAGCAATTTACTTTATTCATTCATCTATTTTCTTATTTTTTTACTCCTCCTTTCCATTGCTGCATGCGAAAAACTGCAGGAATCTCGAGGATTTGCGACGCATCTGCTCTCCCGGGGAAGAGGGAGATTGTAAAAATGAATAGGTTAGAAAATAGCGTGCCGTAGTAGTTAAAGGGGGCTACAAGATAATAAAAGAGTCTGGTGTAATTTGAAGCCTGCGTGGAGGCAGCTTTCAGCCAGTTGCTCGCTCAGAGCCAGCAACAATGCCAACTTCAGTGTACAAATTAATGCAAAGGCCTGATTGACATTACTCCATCAGTGGCCATATTGAGCACAAAAAAAGGGGGGGGGGGCGCCACCAGACGGAGGCCTTCATGCTTTTAGGGCCTATGCTTGAGTGAAAAGAGGAAAAGGGGAATGGTGGTGGGGGGGCTGACAGAGTCTGGGGCTTTTGTGTTGCCAGCATTCAATCGCGTCTCTCAGTGGGAAGGATAACTGTCCACGTGCCAGCCTCAATAGGCATGCACCGATGAGTGGCATTGCAAATTCGGCGCAACCTGTTGGCTGTGACAGCCGGGTGGACGTGACAAAGAAAAAGCCAGGGGATGCTTGAAATGCAAAGTGCTGCGCGGATGCTAGGGCGCGTGGAAGTGGTTGACCATCACCAGAGCTGCCAGAGAACCCCCCCCCCAAAACGCGTCCGCACGCACACACACGTACACACACAAACGCAGCGCATGCATGGTTCCATCTAATCACTGCTGCAAGAGATGAGCAGATGCGCGTGCAGGTGCATGTCAGAAACATGTATTTGTTTATGTTTTCGAATAGAATTACAACTTATTCTCAGCAGTCAGCTCCTGGGGTGGCGCGTGCGCATGCGTGTGCGTGTGCGACGGGGTTCACGTCCGACGCAGCACAAAAGGAAACAGAGGAAATGAGTTGGGGTTGAAAGTATTTAAAGATAAAAGCTGTGTTAGGGTGGAAAAAAAGTAATCTACCATTATAAAGAGATAACGACCAATATACTTCCAAGGACTTGGGGGGATTTGAGATGTTCATAGGCTGTAATATTAACGACTGCAAAGTGTGAGTCGCATGGACGGGCTGGGGTAAACAGACATGAAAAAGGGCTAGTAATACATAGTAAGGGAAAGTTTGCTCTAAATAGGGTGAGGATGATATTTATATACATACAACAGTTCTGCTACTTCCATTTAACCTGCTTCTAGTGTCCAACATGAAAAGTAAAAATACTGTTTTAAGTAATGTCATGTATTTTGTTTAAGCATGTCAGGTTCAGCAGGGATGCTGCAATCCTCTCACTTTAGCGTTCCCTTCCAAAGGATGCACAAAAACAGAGTTTTACCTTCTTTATTGTCTGTCATAGTTAAGAGTGTGCAGTTTAATCACACTTCAAACGTCTCCATGTTAAACTTTTTCTTCCTATCCATGCCGATTTGATTCAATTGAATTCATCTTGTCCTAAATAAAATAAATAAAATAAAAACAGTTTATAAAGCATTGTTTACCCCCGCAACCTCACATGGGAGCATGGTGTCAGGCTCTGCCTGCGTCTGGGGTGGATAGGGCAGCACGGCCAGGTGCGATGGGAGCGCCCTCTTATGTTCAGCCAGACCACTGGGATTAAACAGAGCATCAACTTGTTTCCCAACAGCCTGCGGACCAAATGGTCTCTGCTAGAGCACAGGTTCACCTTTCAGCCCCGCGCTGTAGTTTAAATCCTGCAGAAGGAAACAGCGACCAGGAAACAGCAGTCGAGTTAGAAATGAATAGGACAACAAAAAGAGGGGTGATCGTTTTTGGGAAGTTCAATGCTGCTTAAATTCGTAGTTTTTCAGTGAGCTTCGTCGAAGTACAAAGGATCTAAACCCCACTATAAACGGTAAAGAGGAGCTTTCAGTGGAGGTTTGATTAAACTTGAACTTGGACTAAATTAGTGGAGGCAAACATGCATTTTTCCATACCCTATACAGAAATGAAAAAAAAAAACGAATAAAAAAAACAATAATATAAATAAAATATCTACCAAGACGTGTCCTTTTTTTAATATATATTTTTTTATAAATGTGTGCTATATTTAAATAGATATCCGGTGATACAACGTCCAGCATCTTGTTGGTTCCTGGTGGACTGAGGATCTGTTTATTTTTATATATATAGAGATATTTCGTCAGTGTTTTTTTTCTTTGTCCCTCAAGCATTCAATAATTAGTTTTCTTCAGATTTTTCTTAGGTTGTTGGTCAAAACCCAGAAAACCAGAAACTTTAAGAGAGGAGACAGGGATCTCTTTTTTTAACATTTGCTAGAATGTTTGCGATTTCTGTATTATTCTGCATGTTTTATTAAACCCTTTTAATAATTTGCTAATTATTAAGTTTGTTAGAGAAGCGCACCCTCTTGATTTTTTTTTATGTTCTGGGGTTTATATTTTTCTAAACTGAATTATTGTTTGTTTACCTACTTGTAATTGTTGAATCTGTGTAAATAAGATACATTTGTATTTTCTTTTAGTTACAGTTGATGTTGTCTTTAATAAATATTGTTGAAATCGTAATTTAAATAAAACATTCTGAAAGGTGACACGTGTTTTTATTTTTTATTCCATCTCTTTAAAACGTGCAATTTTCTTATAGATATGATAGATTTGGATATAGAGGCTAAAGTAATTGTAAGCAAAGGAGAAACATTAGGGGCAAACCTAACACCATCTGTGAAATAAACGTAAAAAAAAAAAAACAGAGGTTGATGCTTTTTTTGATCTTCGAGTCTGGAACAGAATAAATGTGGACCAGCCGTCTGGTCAGTCTGCTTCATTTACATGAGAAACAAGAAGCCATATCAATTCTCCTCTCTCATGCATTTACTCGCCCTGTCAGAACCACCTTAATAAAGATCCTATGCATTATTCAAAAAAAAAAAAACACATTTAACATGTTTCCTCCCTTCGAAATGAGAAAAGAACAAGAAAAAAAACAGACGTGGTAGACCTAATTTTTTTCTGCCAATATTTAGAAAATATCGCTCATGTGGTCGCTGTCTTTACATGAAATCGTTTCATCTAGATCAATACGATTAACACAATAAACATAAAAAACAACACGTAGATTGCCCCAAAGCAGCGAACGTGTCTGTCTGAATCCATCCTCTCTCTTTATGTGTATGTGTGTGTGTGCGTGTGCGCTCACGCGTGCGCGTGTGTGTGTGGAGGGTACGTGTGTGTGTGTGTGTGTCTGGATGGTTAAGTTATTTATATCGGGTCTCGTATTGTACAGAAAAATAGAACAGCAACAACAACAATAAAAATACTAATAAAAAAAAAAACACAAGTGTGCAAAAAACCCAGCATCCTCTCTCATTTTCTTTTACCACATTTTTAATAAAAAAAAAAGAATCCATACACATGAAAAAAATAAAATTTAAAGATTTGTTTTAAGATTATTTATAATAATTTCGTGTATGTTCAATACGTAACGTCAAAAATGATTGGTCTATGTGGGGTATCTGTTTCTATCTAATATGCCTGTAAAGAAAATAGGATGCAGGTAACATTCAGATCTTAGTATCTTGCAGGTTTTGAGGATAAAACCCCAAAGATACGAGTACCAAAAAATACAAATAAAATAAATTAATAAAAACAGACCAAACACAAACCAAGCTTCCTCATGATTGATTGCCTTTATCGGTTTATCAATAGTTCAACAATAAACTCTCTTCCACATAACTTATGCTGAAATTAATTTCAAGCAGCAGTATATTTATAAACAAAAAAAAAACAAAAAAAAACGGTGGGGGAAAAATGAATATAGAGCTTCAAACAATACAAATTACAGGTTGGTGATACGGTGAATATTGCGGGAATCCTGGAAGCTGCTGTCACAGTCTGCGGGTGAGACCCGTGGGTTTTTACGCGCTTTAGAGCGGCTCACTGAAACAGAGGGATCCCAAAATCAGAGCCAGATGAATGAACACTTGAGGCAGCAGCCATGCAGCCGCTGATGGTAAACCTATCCAAACAGGACTAGAGGGAGAATCCAGGACCTCTGCGAGGCCAAAATCCCCCCGTCAAAATTTCACTTCATGCTCGCTGCATATGCACCGGAATAAACTCAAAGACTTCTTTTCCTGTTTTCTTAAAGAGAAGCACCCCCCACCCCCCCCCCAAAAAAAAGAAAAAATGAAAAGAGGCAAGAGGGGTGGGGGGTTGGCACGACGAGATAAAAGATGACAGGTAAGCAACACAGAAGGAAAGTACAGCTCTAAGATTTTCCCCTGAGGTCAAATCCAAATTTTACCATGATGTATGGATGATTTTACATGTCTTGTTTTAAACCAATAAAAAGACAACAAATAAAGAAAATTAATAATTAATGAAACAAAAATAACAACACACAAAAAATGTGGTGCAGAAATAGGAACTCATTTGAAATTAAGTAAAAGAAAAATATTGCCAGTAAAAAAAGGACATTTTTAATTATAGATAAAGAGTGAATCTACTCCAATCAGTACAGTTAGTGTAACAGCAAAACCAATATGAGGAGGATCTCAGGAACAATAACTTTAGCTTTACACACTACCCCATTGTTTTTTTAACTATTTTTTATGCATTTCCAAAGAGGCTCGCATTCACATCCAATTTCACTCAGTGGGCTTCTTTTCTTAAAAAAAAAAAAGGAAGCCAAGGAAATTCAGACATCACAGCTCCTTGTTGTAAAACAGTCCATAGCAGCTCATTTGAAGCTTTGTGGGATCAAACCTTCAGAGAGCGTGGGAGCCCACCTCTCCACTTATGTGACTGTAACTGAGGTGCGTTTAACCTCTATAAGCTCACAAACTCGAAACTTTATTCTGGTTGCCGGTTGTTCAAGCCCCACTGATATTTTCTGCGTGTGGTAAGTTGCGGAAAGGTGAATGTCACAGAGCTTTGCTTGTCCATCAACTGCTTTTGGCCTATGAATTTGAAATACCTCAGTCGAGGTGAGGCCCCCACTCGGTGTAGCCTTCAATTTTTCCCGCATCCAATAAAACCAAGAGCCTAGTAGGGCCGTTTCCTCTGTAAGGTGTTAGCTTGTAAAGACGGTTAGCGGTACAGGTGTTTACTTTTGCATGGCAGGTACACCACAGAAGGTTGAGCAAAAGATCATAAAATCAAGAGGCTCTGCAGCACTCCATAAAATGCAAACTTTCATGCTGGAGTTGGTTTTAAACTCTCGGGCATAAACAGAAAGCGAAGTCAAAGTGCATAAGATTAGTTCTTAAATAGAAACATATCCATATAAACAATACCTGTAATCCAGCCCAGCCTACTATTGCAAATCACCAAGCCTGGGTTCTATGGTTCTATAGTTGGTATTATGAATGGTCCTACTGCAAAATGAAGAAATATTAATTTCATCGTTATATTAAAGTGTCTGTTGTGTGTATAACGTGATTTCTTGCCACAAGAGAATCCGCAGCAGCAGCAGCAATGTGGCCGTGGTAACACATCGACACAAACTATGACTTCCGGGCGGATTGTAGTCCAAATCAAAACTACTTAAACAAGCATTTTTTCTTATCTTTGTAGAGAAGCCTTGTCAACTGGATAGCATGCGTTTCCTTTCCTGATCCAAAAGGTCAGGCCTTCCCCCAGGTCAGAGGACCAGCATTGACTTCATACTGTCTCTCCCAGGATCAAACGAGAGCACGGACTCACACACTTTTTCACATCATGAAAGCTTCAATCAAACTGCAATCCCCAAGTGAGTTCATTCACACATCTTGAATGTATTTGATCAATAGAACCACAATAATGACTCAACCTAGTTTGTAGATCTAATAAAACAGAAAAAAAAACATGTCCATTCTGCAAATTATCTTAATTCAGATTTAAAGGAGAGAGCCTGTGAACATCAGGTTTTAAAATTGACTGGATTTACACCTGGAATTAGACTTTGGCATCCTAACACATGGCTTATGATCTTATGTATGCATGAAAAATGAATATTTAGGATAATAATTTTGCTGTATGGTGACTACACCCCAGTCTCAATTTGTTTTTTAATGTATCTTACATGCTTTCAGGAATAGACTGCATATAGCTTTATCCACAATCCAAACTATCCAGACCAGCTTTTTTATTCTTTGCTGAATATCCCTTCTGCCAACAACATGTTTCACTGTGTAATAGCTTTCTGGCAAGTATAAAATGTTGGATGTAAATGTAATTTGCTCTGTGCACCTTCATTTAGGTTGTTGTGTCCCGTACATAACAAAACAAGCTTCAGATAGGAATTTCGTGCCAAACTCCAGCTGATAATTTTTTATCACTGTATTTCCAAACGGATCTTTTTCCACTCAAAGGCCAGATCTATGGATTAGGAATTAGGAATGATCCATTTAACTCACTCTCCATCTCTCTTCCCAAAATACCATTGGCCAGATTCTAGCTCTCCATAGGTTGTTGGGGATTGCCATGTCTTGGTAGGCTGCACATATTTTTTTCCATTTTCAGACAATGAGCTGAACATTGTTGCATTAGACTTTTCTGGCTAATGTTCTCTAACAACCCTCTAGTTCTTTTTTAGAGCATTTGTAATGTTTTTTATTACATGAAACACTATTGTTTCAGTAGGCATTTTGATTTTCCCTGTTGCAATTTTTGGTTAGTCTGATTAGGTTAGTTTTAGGTAAAAATACAATGGTAGTTCAATCGGGATTCATGTTATTAATCTCCAAACTGAAATCTTTAGGTTGCCGTGTGCCAGGAGTATATTTGTTTAGTTTGATGAAATGATTTGTAGATTATAATGACCATTATATGTGTATGGTTTCCTTCAAAGAATAAAACAAGCCTGACTGAAATCTGATGCCATTATTCATGAAAACTATTATATTATAATAAAAAAGATATTTAATCGTTAGAAAAACACTATTAGCAGTCTTACATGTGTTTATCTTACTGCTTCAGCACACATGAGTTTACAAAGACAGATTTAAATCTGCTGTTTTTCTTCAACCTTTCATAAACTTTCGTAGACTTATTCTGATGATGTGGAGTTATAACCTTCATGCTAGAAGGTCGGGAGATTTTTGTACATTCATGTGCATTATGATAACAATAAAAACAGTCTTTGGTCTATCTTTTGATGTGTCTTCATGTGTTTAAAAAAAAATCTGCAAGAAGAAAGGCCAAGGGAAACAGGAAAAAGACCTTTGTAAGGTTCTATTTAGAATTGTAATGTATAGCATGGGCACCTCTGTCCAATTACATATATCTTTCATGTATAAAATCATGTGTGTATTTTTTTGTTCTAAACGGGGAGAAGGCTTGCACAAAGGGAGAAACTGCAGATGAACAGTGAAAATAAGGTCGAGTGTCGGACCCCTGGAGCCTTCGTTCAGCGCACAGGATAGGTGGGAGGGAAGGATGATGTTTCCCCCAGATGGAAACCCCTTTTACTCCTGACTTTTGCATTATTATTGTTCTCCCTCTTGGAATGCTGCTGATCGGTTTGTTCATATTTCAGATTTTTTTGAAAATGTTATCCAGATTATGATAAAGTCGTGACTAATAAATATTGTTTATTGTGTGCGAGTTGTAATGAAACAAACATCAGCATTTTTCCCCACCAAAATGAAATAAAAGAGAGACTTATCTTTGCTTACTTGTTCTTATTCTGATTACAAAAGCAAGTGTCTTATCTCCTGCTGGGTTTTGCCATTTTTCTTTCCTTCTTTAAAAACATTCTCCCTTGATTTCATGAACCAACTTCTGTTATTATCAGTCATGATTTATAGTAAAAATATTGTCCTCTTTGTGTTTTACCTTTTCAATTTAAGATATTTAATACAGTTTGAGCCAAAGTCATTGCTTTCAAAAACAGAATTTTGTGATATAGTTCAAATAACAGGGATACAGGACCCTACTGTTGATAAATGACAATACTGGCAAACGCAATCAAAGGTTGGGGGCCTACGCATCAGCAAACAGCTTTGATATACAAATAATATAGTTCTGGGGTAAATGTACAAAACACTGTTTTAATAAACAAACAAACATACATTCTGCTCTCAATGTGTCTTAAAACCATCAAAATCTTCGTTTTTGAAAATGTAAAGATTGATGGCAGGATCTTTCAGGATGAAAACATTCAGATCACACTCTTCTTCCAGACTCTGGGACTATATTTCTTAATACTAAAAAAATTCTCTGAAATCAGAAATTTAGACAACTAAACAGGCCTATCCCTTTTCCTTGTCATGCAAGGAGCGTGACAGGATACTCATGAAGCTGGAATACTTTCCGTACCACATTTCTTCCCTCTACATAATTTCCCATTAAATTGCTTATTTAAACTCAAATTTCAAAATGTCTCTTTATGGCTTATGGTCAATGGGGGGTATCAATGACTGTCAGCTGCAAAACTGTCAAATTCAGACATGGCATTTATGATTTGTAAATCATTTATTTGGTTTATTTAATCTTCATTGTCTGGAACCCCCCCCCCCCCAAAAAAAAAGAAGCTAATTGATTCCTCTGGACACTTTCCTCCCTGTACAATATTGGTGCCAATTTTTTATTGTAAAACAGTCTTGTATCAAATAAGCTCTTTGTAAGATGTTTTTTTTTTAGGAACTACTTAGATGTTTATACACTCACAGCATGACTGTGAAAGTAATTTGACTTCCATAAAATATGTGATAGAAAACTTGTGAAAACCATGGATCTGTTCTTTACAGTTATGAATATGTGTGAATGAAGCTGGGAACATGATTAATGTGTATGTGATCCAGAAGCTGAAGCAGATGAAGCTACCAATCTGGAAACTGAATTTCTCGACCTAAAGTGTCAAATAAAAGGGAAACAACAATCCAGGCTTTGCTTCACACCAAATCCAAACATAATCTAATCATGCGAGAGACGAGTTAGTTTCAAAGCGCTGAAATTGATAAAGAGCTAGTCACAGGTCTTCAGAAGCAATGAGGTCTTCACAGCCTTACCTAATGATGGTCTTGATCTCAGTGTCCAACACACAGACACATCTCCGGCTGCGTCTCCTTTTCAGGTGTCTGTTTGAAATCAGCATGCAGAAAGGCGGGGCCCTCTTGGTCTCACATGGACATAAACGACTTTCGCTAAAATTTAGACAGTCAATTCTTTGTATACACAAAAGAATGAAGAGTGTAAAGCTATTAATCCGATGCCCGGACACCTGAAGACGTTTTGGTGAGATACTCCTAGAATTCCAGGTATTTCCAGGGTTTACCTAATCTATATGGTTTGGGATTTACAAAACTCCGGGTCAGGCATACAGCCCACCAAGATGACGTCATTGCCTAGAGTGAGAAAAAAAAGAGAAAGAAAAACAAGAATTAGAAAGATTTTTTTTTTATAACATACTTGGAAAACATTACAACAAAGCTTTCATGGCAGTCCTCTAAGAGCCCCACAATTTTTGTGCCTCATCCCGGAAATATGACTACATAATAAATGTCTTTCAGCGGAGGCAAACCAGAGCAGTATGATTTCCATCAAGACTTCAAAATTAATCATCTGTTTTCAGAGTCAACAAAATTAATCTATAATTATTTGTATGCTACCACTGCTGGACAGCCTCACATGATTTCAAGATGATATGTAATAGCAAATGAACTGCTGTGAGTAATTTCTTTTCTCATATCACTGAAGACTTTTCAGATGAAAAATGAAAGGAAGATTTGCGGAGAAACTTAATTTCTCTGTAACTGGAACAAGTTATATTCCTGTAATAGCATATATAATTGTCTGTTCACTAGAGGATCTCCAGTATATGACAACAGAGTCTCATAGACAATGCTTATTTATTCAACTGTCGATTCCAGCAATAATACAAAAAACTGTGTTTTAAAAAAGACTTTGAATTCCACAAGCGCCTGGTTTTTTAATCTGTGTAAATATGCTCGTTTTATATCCCAATAGATCCACAGTGACTAACAGTTAGTTCCGAAATGCAGTTGGGATCGACAGACAGCTTGTGATAACTTTATTGCTCTTTTGAAGCTACATCCATTTGGAAGCACTGTGCAATGGGTTTTACCTCTGTGGTTAGACCAGAGTTAAAGCCTATGTTTAATTGTTCCCAAGAGTTTGTAGCGTGGTGCTGATAAGGAGCTCTGGGATTAAAATTTAAAAGTGCAGCTGAAAAATAACTAGAGTGTCTCTGGCTGCAGGTCTGACAGAGTGATGACAGAGTATTCACAAAGCGAAGGCAAACTAAGATCGTTGAATACTGGAGGAAAAACAACAGGCAGATAGGAGCAGAGGTTGAGAGTGACTCTAAGCTCAATGCAGTTAAAATGTTTTATTTTTTTTGTCATTTCCTGACTTCAGCTTCTCAGAACACACTTAAAATAGCAATGTCAATGTTTCTTTGAAGTTATCCTAAATAACATGGGTACAATATCTCACTTGCTAATTTTATAACTACCTTTTTATAGCATGGTTGTATTAGTGGTTACAGCAGAAGAAGAGCAGTGCTGTTAATTTGTCACCCCTGCCTTCCCGTCTCTCGCGCTCTGTCTAAGGCCGCGACTTCCAGGGTTGTTGGGTGAGACCTGTGAGAGTGTGTGTGTCAGATCAATAGCCCACCCACAGCAGAGCCGTGGGCGATCCCTGACCTGGGGTATTGATTAGGCGCGGCTTAGCTGCCAATAGCAATGTGCTGGATGTGACACCGGGCCAAAACAGGAGCTGAAGAAGGGGGATTCTGAATTGCCAGTGGCAGCCCCACAGCACACCGCAGATAAAAGTCAATTCCACTTAACCAAATCACTGACAACTAAATAGTAAGCAGACACAGGAATCTACCGGGTGTGTGATGGCAGCAGCTGGGTGGCCTTCAGGATCTTCCTTCTCCGTGACCTGTGCCGAAAGGGCGCAAATGGCCAGAGGAAGCACACGTTTGTTCACCCTTTAATGTGTTCACAACTTCATCTCTTTGTTAAACCTGCCTCGTCTATACATTGATTCAAGAACACCCTGTAGACTGAGCAATCATCAGGTGTTTAGTAGTGACTGATGTTCTCTGTCATTTAAGGAGTTTGTAATAGTTAATAAATTAAACTGACCATATCAGCATTTATACATTATATTAGCAAAATATTAAACCTTATTAGCTATAAGTTTTACAGCCAAGTGTTCCTGTTCCTGCACACTGAGATGTATAGCAGCTCTGTTGCGATTGTCAGACTCCTTTCGATCCATTTTGCTCCGAGTCATTACGAGCCAATATTAGAGTGGTTTACATGTCACTTTACCGGTACTTTGCCTCATGAATGTAATTCTGTGGCTAGGGATTCTGCATGCATTCAGCTCGTATCTGTGCCTCCATATCTCTCCTGGTAATTGCTGAGTGACAGAAAGGCAATACTGACCACTTCATTATAAGACAGCTAGACTAACTGGACAGTGGCCTCTTGGCTTTGGGTCACTCAGGCCAAACTGACCTTATCTGCCCAGGTCGTCAGGGGTCGCTCACCCAGGAAGTGTTAGGACTTTACTAAGGTTACCGTCGGTGGCATACAACAAGGTCAGCTGACCCGGGCAAATTGTTCCTATCAGGTATTGATTGCAGTTTGTCTGCTTCATCTGAGCTTGGACTAGTCTCCCAGCACCAGGGTCTCAGGGGCAAAGACTTCAGGGTAAAGTTAAGCATTGGAACCAACAGCAGTGATAGTGCAGCTTGTGGATTCAAGTGAACATGAGAGGGTCCACTAGAACAGCTGTGGGGATTTGGGATTTTGGAAAAGTGAGATGTAGCAGCAAGACAGACACAGTGATGATTCATTCTTAAAACATGCTGGATATCAACCATCAAACTTTGTGCAGAGTTTTTTTTCTCCATCCACAAACTGAATGTTTGCAGTCAGGGTGCGTAATATTTCGTTTTGGGATTCAGTTTTGTACAAGTCAGACAAGTTTCTTACTTTGACATGATGTCTACATGATACAGATCACAAAGAATCATATCCAGTACAACAAGCTGTGCTTTTGTGTGGTTAACTGTCCCTAAAATATATTCTAATGCAAAACTGCCAGAGAATTAGACCCTCAAGTGAAAAAGTGAGCAGACGTGGACCATGTGTAAAATCACAAAAATCACAACATGACAAAAAGGAAGACAGCACTATCAGACAGCATTAGACCAATACACAAGATGAGGCACTGGTTATCCTAAAAATCTAGCCTATACTTTCTTAGAATTATATACATAGGGAGCGAAATCAACATTCATTATTCCTTCACCCTAATTTCTACAGAGCTTTCAAGCATGTAAATTGCAGAGATTTTTACATAATGGCTGGGACTCAGTTTTGGCAGACGTTTATTTATGAAATGACTCAAAACATAAGTATTTTGACCCTGTTGCAGTTTAAAAAACCTGTATTTATAAAGAGTTACGAAAACCTGAGTAAATTTTACATTATAACATAACATCATTCAGATTGTTTTAAAACATTCAGATGGCTTTCTTTCACATTTTTTTTGATGGTTGGATCCAATGCAGAAAGCACTAATTACTCACTGTTCAAACAGCCCTCCACAACCCAAAAGTTGACATCACTACTTTGTGCCTGCCATCTCCTTTGCTACAACATAGCGACACAAATATATGAGATTGTTAGTCAGTAACTATGTGTGTATTTGTGTGTGTTTGTACCCGTTAGTGTCTGTGTGAGCCCCTTTATGTACATTTTAAAGCATCTCTGTTGCTCGTTAACTCTCGTCTCTCAGCAACCACTTGCCACCGTACATATTAAATCACATTAATGGCAGATGAGCTCTTGCTCTGGAGAGACAGGCATCTATTTGAAACTGCGTTTTATTGCACTTTGTTCCATTTAATCAAAAAAATGCTATGTGAGGAGATAACCCGGTTTAAGAAAATCCCAGATAAACAGCAACGATTGCATCCTTAAATAATAAATGACCCTCTGCGTCTTACATACAGGAATATGACGGAAAATAATTGAAGACAACAATGTCCTATAAGAGCACCGCTCCTGCACTGCTGATTCAGAATCCCTCATAACTTCAAACACTCAGTCATAAAGTATGGATAATCCGGAAAAGAAAAGGCAGTTGTTTACACTTTCTTTCTAATTAAGGCTAAAGGAAAGGGTATACTCTGTTATAGTTGAGTTCTGTTTTGAAAGACTTTTCCAAAAAAAACCAAAAAAAACTGTTGGAAAATTAGGGGTGGAATAGAAAATGAAACAAATAACGACACTCCAATATGATTTTCAGTCAGGGATTTCACGATTTGTCTACATTTGGCACACTTTTAGTCAAGAACAAAGGATTTCTGAGGAACAAATTGCAGAAATTGAAACTTGAGATAATAACTTCTTTGACCTGCATTGATTCAACATGTAGCTGTGAACCTAATTTCCTTCAATTTTATGAAGTTATGATGTTTTGAGTCAATTAAAATGTATTTTTTGCAGGTATGGAAGGGGATTGCTAAAACAGATCAACAGTTAAAAAAAAATCTTGAGGGTTAGTCAAAGGAAAAAAAAACTCCACTAAAACCACAAAATAGGCACGCAAAGCTGTGACATGTTATTAATGCTTCTTTTTAGACGGTTCACAAAACTGTCTTGCAACATGGTTCCTAAAACAACAGTTCTGGTGTTTAAATAATATACACCATCTATCATTACATGGGCCCTTCTAAAAGCAAAGAAAATGAAGCAAATAGCTTGTGGATGAAAATTTTCATGTCTTCTGTTTTCTTCTCTGTGAACAGGCAAGCAGTCTGCTGTGTGTCTGAGAGGGATAAGGTAGTGCTTGATGATTAATCACTGGACATAATAATGCTTCTCACCACGAGCGCAGAGTCCAGCTGATTCTGTGATATGATTGAGGCCGATTAGAAGAGAGAAATAATCATTCCTGACAGTGCATTCATGGCACACTTTAATGACATCTTCTGATTGGGCATTGTGGGGAAGATAATACAGGCTTTCTTTAGAGTGCCTTCTATGATTTCTTTAACTTCATGAAATATGAGGAGGGGGCATGTGCCTGGATGCTGCTGATTTGAGGATTAAGATAAGATGACCTTTCACATTATATTACTATGTATAAAAGATGAAGTTTACAGTTTTTTTCCTAACATTAGAGCTTATCAATGGCTAGAGCCTCCATGAAGCCCCTTTGAACATCACAATGGTTTTTGTAGGCTGGTATACAACAGGCTTTTACCCCCCAGTGTGGGATTACTGTGCCTATGTGTACATGTGTAGAAAAGGATGTGTACGGACACGCACAGCTGCTATTTTCTTAAGGACCTACCTTGTGTAAAAACTTGATTCCCTCTAGTACATGGTCACTCTGATTAAATATTTACATGGTTACAAGTAACCTCATTGTGTTTCTATTTTTATACTTTTCTGGAAGAATAAATATTGAAATCCTTCTTCGGTCAATTTTAAAAACCATAAATACAAAAATGCAATAACCATTAATTTATTGTTCCTGTCTCCAGTGGTCGGTGACCGAGGCACCCTGAACCCACCAAGGGCAATTTAGAAAAAACAATTACCCTAAAATACATGTTTTTGGAAAGTAGAAGGAGGTTAAATAATATAGATGTCCTTGTTTTATGGGGGGGTTGGTAACACATACAGAGGTAGCAGATTTTATTTTTACACTTCTGTTGAATATTATTATTAGAGTTAAAAATAAAAAATAAAAAAAAATAAAAATGGTACTGTAAGGCACAAGGACACTTGTTTCATATTCAAAACCAGCATGTTTAAAACATTTTCCTTGAATCACACGAGTCCCTCAACTGTCAGTTACAAGCAGTATTCCTTGTTTCAGCCTTAAAACGAGTCCAACTCTGTTTGAAACAAGTCAAGTGATCTCACCCAGAGGGCAGGTTTGTTTTCTCTCATCCTGTGTCGAGGTAAACCGCACTAAATAAAAAATAAATACATTTTGTACTGTTGCGAGCACTTTTAGCAAATTACACATTTGGGATCACAAATGTTCTGCAGTATCGAACTCTCGACAAGACAGGGATGAAGTGACACTCACAAAATAAAAAGAAGAGAATAGCTGATCCAAATTAAAGAAACTGTTCAAATTGGTAAAAAGTGAGTAAATGAAACCACCTTGTTCATTAAAAAGGAACGGAGCAAGTCTAATATGCCATCAGCTTCAGCTGCACAATTCTGAAATCAAGTTCATGTATTATGTTTATTAGGTTGTCAAGTTAACCAACCTTAATAAATTATCAACAATAAACCTAATTCATTTACTAAGTTAGGTTGCACCAACTTCTCTGGTTTTTAGTGTAGGCTTTAACAAGCATCAATCTATAATGGCCAACGCCTACAGGCACCTTTAATGTGGGAGGCATGGCGTCTACCCCCTATAAACCGTTACCCCTACACTGCAGGGACTTATTTTTATAACCCCCATTATTTTCAATCAAAAATATTCAAATCCAGATCTTAAATCCAGAGCTTAGTGAGGAGAATTGCCAAAAACAACATGTGGCTCTTCGCTTCCTCCAGCTCTTACTCTTCTATAGAAAACTCATTAGAAAGATTAATACCAAAATCAAACGGAATGCTGGCCCCCAGTCAAAATAATGCACATATATGAAAAGATTTAAAATTAAGATTTTCGGTCAAAAACCTCTGGCTGCTTTGTTCTTTATTTGTTTGAGAGGTTTTGACAGATTATGCATTTCCTTTATTTGCTCTGTGAATTAATATTTGTGGCTTGAATATTAATCCTGATTCACAAGTGGATTAGTCCGCTATTGTCCCCCGAGTGCTGAGCCCCCAAATACAGGCACTGACATGGAGAGGAAATCTATACCTCTCTGCCCCACAAACAAAGGCCTCTGCACCCAGAGATAACACATGTCCCTGAAACAGAGACACCTCTCCCGTCACGGTACCCAAATGTGAGATCCTCCATCTTCCTTTTCCACCTCCCTCTTTCTCCGCATCATTCTCTTCCTTCTTTCTTCCCTCTCTCCCTTCAGAAAAAAAGAAAAAAAACTTTGCCATGGTTGATTTGCAAGCAATTGTGCCCTTAAACCGTGCCTCTTTCCCAGCTTATGCCACGCATTTTCCAGAGTTTATCAAAGAATACAATAGGGTTATGCTGTCACTAATATTCTCCAGGCAGGAACAGTAATTTAAATGCACCAGTACTTCTAAGGCAGGGTGCAGCCCCACTGTCTCACTATGGAAAAGAGAGATGAAAATTTGTAACACAAAAGCGCACTGCATTACTTTGTTGACCTTTCCTGTTCTCATAGTTTACAAACAGCTGTGAAGCTCCTTCCTCTGGGCTCTTTGTACATCAAAGACTGAGACTGATGGAGGCATGCCATGCCTAAATCAACCGCTTCTTCTAACTTACTTCCATTGTGGTTCGTCACGACATAACAAACGCACACTATATTCTGCCACCAAAGCTGTTGGAAGAGAAAGGGAGGGAATACATACTAAAACAGAGCATTCTTCAAGTGAGCATGTCCTTACCATGCCGCTAAAATACACCCATCCCCCATAGAGATGAGTTTATTTTTAATTTGAACACTTTCTTACAGCTAGTCGAATTCAGCAGCTAGTTTTGATGCACCAAGAAACCAAAATTACTGAAGAACAACTGCTGATAACCACACCAGTCACGACTTAAAGGCAGCTACACCAGTGGGATGCCTCCAAACATACAAACGTTCAGATTTGGTCATGGCATTGTGAAACTAAACAGGAAGATATAAGCTCTGAACCGTCTATGAATGGTTGTATAGGGGAGTCCGTTTCTCTAGGCACCAAAAATTTGAATATTTCCAGTAAGACAATTGGAGATACAGAAAGAGATGTTTATTTTTTTCAGATTTTGAAATACTGATGATCAAATTCCTCTCAGACTTATTTACACTAAAATTAGAAAATGAAATAGGCTCTTTTCTATGTACACAGTATAGTAGAAGGATTGACAGGGTGTGTAGAAAAGCAAGGTTATTGATGGCTATATGATATTCCTTCAACATGAAGGTATCTCCTCTACTGGAAATGCCAGTCTGATCATTGAGCCTGATCACCCATATTGAAGGCCACCACTGGCTTCAAGGATCAGTATCATTGAAAATTACTATAAGCCTACCAAAATAAAGAAAATGATGAGTATAATAGGGATCTGCAGGAGGAAATAAAGTGTTTCAAAGAGAATAGAGGGAAGGACGAAAAGGTTCACGAAACCCTGAAAACATGAATAAGTGCAGAAGAACTACAGGACAGGGACAGAATCTCTCTGCAGACCTGGTCAGACTGATGAGAACAGGCAGCCATAGTGATGCCATTATGTTGTTAATCAATCTGCTGATGTCTGCGTGTCTGGATGGGGAGATACTCACAGTCTAGATGGGGTTAATGGGAAATCAATGAGAAGGATGTGCTTATGAGCAGGACATGGGGAAAAAGGGGGCAAGAAGCAGAGATAGGTACAATGTTTCCGGTGATCGCAGAAGACTTCACAGATGTTATATTTCATTCACAACACTCTGGTGACCGAGTGTTTGGGCTCAATGTGATGGAGTGGACATACATGCTAGAGGGAGATCAATACAGGGCAAGAGGATGGTAATACTCACAACTACTCTGTCAAAACAGATGTCTTTACAACACACACACAAAATATATAATAATACTTGCATGTGCTAAGCTATTTAAACCATTTACTAATATTCTTATTGACTTCCAAAACCTTTAAAACTGTAGATTTTTTTTACTTATATAGATTATATATTTGACCTGCATCAGCAAGACATGGATTTGTCTATTACATGGAACAAAAGGAAGAGAACGGAAAGGTAAAATAAATGCTGCAGACATTAGCCAGGGTATTTCTGAATGCCTGAGGGCTTTTAAAGGGGTGGGTGTAGGGTTGGATGGGGGGGGGACCTAGACCAGGTCCCAGGGCAGCAAGCCTCTTTGTAGTTGGAGTATTCTGAACAAGCCAGAGGCTCACTGCTCTAACCCCAACCACTCAGAGAGCTTGTTTTGGGAAATTACACCACAGCGTAATAATTAATCAAGTAAACACCAAACTGCTTTGATTTGGATTGCATTAACATATGATCAATAATGCATAAATCAAATACAAATAAACACCTCTGCATAATGGCAAGTTTAAATAGCTAAAATTTCAAACTAAACTGAGGAAGCTTGTCTTCCTCAAACAACACGGAGACCCACTGCAGACAACAGAGGAAACAGCAGCCAAATTTTGGGGTTTCAGAAGCCCACAATTTGTGTCAGTTAAAATGCCTGGGCTCATCAGCTTCTTTTTTCATCACAGCTTCATCCATTTTAAGCTTTTATCAGAAGGCAAAAAAAAGAAATAATATGAAGTCATTTATTTACACTTAACAATGGCAGAATGCATCACTCAGAATAAATAAACACTGATGAGGCACTGAAAACACAATGCACAATAATTTGTGCAAAGCTACTCCAGCTTTCATTCCAAAAGTAGCAAAGCAGATTGAAGAAAAGGACTTAGTCACTTTTATCATTGGCAGAGGAGGGGAATCAGCTCTGCTTTTGTGTTTTCACTTAAATTCATGTTCTGTTCTTCACAGATAACTTGTGTTGTTTAAAAAAGCATCCGTTCTTGTCTTATGCTTTGTTCACTGGGGAAACTTTATGCCCGGGGATTTTCTAAACACAATTCATCAAAGTGGAACGTCGGCCTGCGTTTTTTCCCCCTGTATTTCTAATCCTTTTTGCTGCAGATGAGAGATTTGCTGTTCAGACTCATTAAGATTAAAGCATTTTGCTAGAGTTATTTAAGAATGCAAAGTTCCATGTGAGACCTCTCAGAGTTCAGAACAGAAGAAAATCCTATTGACATGCTTGGTGCACTTGGGGCTGATCTTACCCTATATTTCTATATTTGGTGTCAGTGATTGAGTGATAGCATGTTGTATGTGTTTTTCCTGAATGCGGAGCAGTGTATAGTTGTAGTTACTTACCTTTTTTTTTGTTCACATGGCCATGGGACTTGTGTTACAGCCTATCAAAAATTTAAAAATATATATAATTTCAAGACTGCAAAAATGTTCTATCCTACTAGGCACGTGTTTCTAAATGAGATCAAAGACACAAATTCAGACTGCCGGAAAACTGCTGGAGTAAGACAACACTGCCCCTTCATGACCTGCCCCTGGCTCTGCTGATCAGCTGGCTGAAAGAAGGCTACAATGATTGTGCCTCGTTAAAAGAGTAGCAAATGCATCAGTTTCAGAAATATTTCCAATAAAAAAATCCATAGCCACATGAATAACAGACTACAAGTATAACACTGTTAAAGGCTCTCTTGGCAATCTGTGATCATGTTTTGTTACGGTTTTAGTTTAATGCTTACGTTGACCATCTCATAGTTTTTTCAATGTGTTCCCAATAGTTCCATTGACATGACATTTACAACGGATATTAGTAAAAACCTAAATAATCCACAGTTACAAGGAAACAAAACTAACTAATTGAAAAAATTAATGTATGTGAAATGAAGTGGAATGCCCCTGGGAATATGTATTAAACTCATTAAGAAACTGATGTGTAAAAACACAAGAAACCAGCTGAAATCTGTCCTTGTGTACAATGTGTTCCAGCTGCTGTGCAAATGTTTGTTTGTTTTACCACGTGGCGTATGAAACAGGTTTGTGATTACCAAAGTATTGGACAGTGTGGTATGTCAAAGCAAGAAGACTATCACAAAAATGTCTTAGTGTTGTACAACATAGTAACTGCAGTGATTACCAATACATTTCTTTACTTCTAGTGAACACCATAAAATGTATTCTATACATAATGAATGAATATAGCTAAGGAAAGCATAAAAGACTAAGAGTCCATAGAAAGGACCAAAAGATTTGAAGGTAGGTTTGGGTGAATGGATCACAAACACACCTGTGACATGCATATGACTAGGACTCCATAAAAGAGATGCCTCAGAGTTGTCATCAACAAAAAAAAAGCTTCTCCAAAAAGTGTTTGACTTAATTGTGTTATAATGGGTAAAAATCAGAAAAGTCTAAATATAAGCTATTTACTCTGAGGATTGTAACAATAATAGCATCAGTAAAAGAAATAAGGGGAATTATACCTTTAATGCAATCAAAGATCTGAATGTGTCATTCGATTTTGTGAAATTAAATAATTTTCCATATGACTGTGTTAAGTTTTTGTGTTAATAGAGTGAAAATCAGTTTTTTTTTCTATCTCAAACAAGACATATGAGAGAATTTCAAATAAGGCCATGAATAGATGTTAAAGGGCATTGCTGAACGTTTTGTCATTTCCATTATTCATTTATCTTTTCTTCCTATTTAATAGCAGACGCTGTGTCTTTAAATAAAGACATCTGTGTTTTTCCAATTTTGTTTACAGGTTGTGATAACTATGTACAAACTAGCAGACAAATTAGCTGTTGTTTCCCCTAGGAAATAATACATTAAACCAAATGACCATAAATGTGCCGTTTAACATGTTTTCAAAAAAGTTTTTGGCAGTAAAGCTTGGCCATGTAGGCTTATCGTTTATCCGACTGGACACAAGTTTTAACTCATTGCTCGAAGCGATGTTAGTATTTTAGCAGGGAAGAAAAAATAAAACAATTATTGGATCAGACTTAGTGCTAGTTTTCTGCCTAAGGAGCTTTAATATTAATGTTTTTGGCTGGACACTCAGTAGTCTCTTGGCTGTGCCGAAACCTCCTTCTACAAACTTTTCAGCTCCAAGTGTTGCAATCTGGTTCCATTTTACAGCTGGCCTTGAAATTGTAACAGAGCGCCTTTCTCTCCCTGCTCAACCGCATATTTAATCCCTGTGCTTATGTCAAACTTAATTAAAGGACCTTGTACAAAAAATAACAAGTGAGACTTGTAGGGGCAAGAGAGAGAGTGAGAGAAATGTGGAGCATTAGGCAAAGAAAAGAGAAAACTGGACAGAAGTAGGATGGTGGGAGGTTTAAGTGTAGCGAAAGCTGAAATGTTCTATGTCAAAATTTAGTTTGGTAAATAGAGGGATAAAAAGCAAAGTGTTTGTTCAAAAATACAGAATATATCGTAATGAATTTAGAATGTAAACGACATATCTTGCATTTACCAAACAACAAAAATATGTTTGAGTACAAAAAAAAGAGCAAAGCAGTTATAAACTCTCTGACTCAAAAATTCTCTTGAATTTTAAAATGTAAAAAGGTAAAAGAAGATCAAGAGATGAAAACATTCACACAGTTTATATGTGCACATAAAGCTATTCACTCCATAG
>JAVLVB010000768.1:2540314-2570100 GCA_032876305.1 Orestias chungarensis | reverse complement strand
TTATTGTTTCCCGGCTTGTTGTTATTTTAGTTCCGCCTCCGCGCCATTAGTTTTTCCTCTCGCTCCGTTCAGTTGTTCTGTTGTTCCGTGTGTGGTTCCTGGTTCCTTTCATGTACTGTTCACCATTCCTTCCCTCAATAAATTATCTTGGCACTCAAACTCCACCTCTGCTCGAGTCATTGAAACCCTTTCTGACAATATGTTTACAAGTATGTCTAATACATTTAAGTCATTAGAAATGTAGACTCTTATGTGAAATGTAATAATGGTAAACTTGTTTGTTTGTTTTTTCTTTAATCTACCATCACTGTTTTTCCAATCTGTACAAATAACTAAAACATCAATGGTTCCACCACATTCAGCTCTTTTGAAGTACGAAAATATAACAGGTAGATATAATTAGTATATTTACTTAACCCTCCTGCTTTCCTGGAAATGGGTCCAATAGACCTGTTCCCATTGGACCCATTAGTGTGGGTATAAAGTTTTGATTTTTATTTTATTTTAACTGCTTATACCAGGATGCATAACTTAAAAAAAAATAAGTTTTGTCTTTGTAGTCCAAAAGAAAAACTTTTTTGGTTTTTTGCTTTTGGCATATAGGAAACAGGCTTTTGGGTTTAATTTGGGGAGCAGTGATTTTTGCCATGGAAATCCCCCTTTGCTCTATATGGCATTAGATGTTGTTCAGGGGTTAAACTATGACCTCCGCAATAAGTTGTGCATGTGTTATTGGAGTAACTTTGGTAGGTCACTATAGGGAAGGTTCACAGCTGTTTCACTTTTTTTTTTCATGCGTGCATATTGGTTCTCACTGTGTTTTGCTAGGGTTCGTAAGTTGTGTGAATGCTAATCTCTGAACACGCAAGGTCAAAGTGGGTTTGTCCATGTAGACACAGAAACGGTTTGAAGCTCTTAGGGATTATATGTATGCAAGAAAGAGATTTAAGAGGATTAAAAGACAAAATAATCATATGAGACAGTTGGCTTATTTAAACCAACTTGTAGCAATAAAAAATTTACATGCTACATGCCAAGTCACCAAACATACACATCATACCACTTGATAACAAGGTTCAGGAAAGTACACATCCATATTGGTAAAGCAAACAGCTTTATTCTGTCTGTTCTAATTGATGTGCATTTGAGAGACTGGAAACAGAGACCTTAAGTTGCATTAGTGTCTTGATATTCTTCCCATTTTTAACTGGTCTGATCATCAGTTTATTGTACAGCTGCCAACTTATGTGAATCCTTATAACGCTTTGAGAGGCATTTAGTGAAAGGAAGTTCACCAGAGATCAAGCCTCCATCCTCATTCACAAACACTCATGCATCCAGAGAAATGTGGAATAAAGAGGGGCCCGGTTGAGAGAAATATCACCTGCAATTCAAGCCGATTACTGTGCCCTTTTATTTGCTCTCGTTTGGTTGTGGGGGGAATGTGCTCCACTCTGACCTGGGGGCACTCATCCAATCAGCTTGCTATCTGCTGCAAGGGCCTCTATAATAGTGATATTTTTCCACCTCGTCAATAAAGTGGTGAAAGCCACCCTCCACCCGCTACTTGACCATTTAACTTCGTCCTGAAAAGGCCCTTTCTTTCTGTCTGTCTCTGTGTCTGACTAAAATCAATAAAGGCAGAGCAAGGAAAGAGGACGATCCAACAGCTGCATTAACCGGTGATCTCAACTGCGGTATAAAGTGGGCTGATTGTAGCGGAGAGTGGAAAGCTCCAGTCTCCCATTCATACAATGGTTTAAGACTTAATGCTTGTGATCCATATTATGTGTTGTCATTTTGTAATGTAGTCGACTGAAAATACCAACTTAAAAGGTCTCACCAAAAGACATGAAAAGCTTCAGTTACACACTCAAGCATGCACACACATTCACTTAAATTATATTTAAGCAACACACACATATTAGATATTTCAATCTAAACAAGGACTTTGCATTGACTTCATTTATGTTTAATTAATTTATATAGCCTTACTTAAACTCAATTCACACCTTAAGCATACACCTGACTCTCAACCTAAAAACAGCACTTCCTATCCGGTCCAGGTTTGGTCCCATAAGGATCACTGGGTCACCACAACCTAGTATTTGTTGGAACACTGGCCCTTACAATGTAAGACATGCAAACACACACACACACA
Source organism: Orestias chungarensis (assembly GCA_032876305.1). NCBI lineage: Eukaryota > Metazoa > Chordata > Actinopteri > Cyprinodontiformes > Cyprinodontidae > Orestias > Orestias chungarensis. Next base: position 2,567,939 of record JAVLVB010000768.1, on the reverse strand, counting down.
CACACACACACACACACACACACTTGAAATGAAAACAAGTAAAAACATGACAATTTTAAAATATTCATGCAGATAAAAAGGTGACAATCCTATGCAAAAACACATTAGCACATATACAAACTCCGCAGTTCTCTAATGATCATTGCTTGCTATGACTCATTTAGCAGCTGCATCCACACATCACGACATGTCTGCAGTGATTGACATAATGGCATCAGAGTGAGAACAAAATGTCTTCCAATAAAGGAGCAGGAGGGAGAAAATAAGAGAGATGGGTTACAAGTCTGCCCGTGCTGAAATGAGTGTAGTGCTTTGTTTGGTTATGCTGTCTGAGCTGAAATTGATTTCTGTGAGAAGCATGCACCAAAGAGCCTCTGCTTTCAGATGAAATAAATAACATACTCTTCTGAAGATGGGAGGGTATGTGGAAGACAGAACAGAAGGTGGAAAATGGGATCAGGGAGGAAAGCAAGAATCAAAGATGGATGTGGTCAAAATGATTTTATGAGGGGAAAGAAAAGCTAGGGAGAAAAACAATGGAAGGAAATGTCTAAATGTGCTATACTGAATTCCATGTGTTCAGTTTAGTGCAGCACTGAGAAGACACAGCCTGTGAGACATCTGGACTGGAGGAGGATAACAGCCACATGCAGCTCTACAACCACAGACATCATGATGAGGGATTAGACTTCATTGCAACATGTTATGGTAATGAATGGTCTGTGGACAGTTCTGAACGTGTTAAAGTAATCACCACTTTGCAGCATATGTGTGAGTGACACTTTTTGGATGTGCTTGCAAATTTCTCCCTAAGCAACTATGGAAATAATATCCCTACAAGTTGGCCAAAGCAGACGCTTGCAAAACATGCTGCACTTGAACAGTTGGTGGGGTATGTAATATCTCCCATAATTTGTTTAACATTGTCTATTAATAGAGGATGGCCAGGACCAGACCTTGTGGTCTGAGCCAGCGTCTGGGCATCTGGGTCTTGGTTCTCTGCCAGAGAGGGAGGATAGCAGACATCTCAGAGTGGTGAGGTTGACTCTGGGTCACACTGCCTGCCTGGCCTTATGGCTCACAGATGTTCGTCAGCTTGAGCGGGAGATGTGTGTCTGTAAAAGTTTACACCCCTTTGAGCTGCTTACAGCAATAATCTTCTCTGTTTAATGAAGATCTGATAGATAGTCGATAAACAAGACACAAGTAAATGCATGTTTGTGAATTACAAAGCCTCCAGAAAGCAATGAATCTGCTAAGTAGTTGCACAAAGCTGAAGTGTTTGGTGTTTAAGTCAGCTTCCCCATCAGACTTTCTTAAGCAAAACAACTTTTTGGTAGCAGGGAGGGAAGAATTAGATTGTAGGAAGTCAGAGCTAAATGAGTCGTGTATCATGCTGCAGATCAAAACTTTTGCAGACTAGCAAAGGATGATAAAATGTACCAGTCCTATCCCTGGCATGGCATGTGGCAGATAGCCAGTCAGGGGTGTGCAGGCGCTCTCGCATGTGAATGACATTGAATTGGCTATCGGGGGGCCCCGCCTTCCGTCCCCTCTGAACTGCGGTTGCCCATAATGATTTTATAAACATTTTGCCAGCAGATCAATACCTGTATTGATCAGGCATTGTGAGAGTGATTCGTCTAAAAGCCAGAACTGCCTGGAGCTCAGAGGTGGGAGGAGCAAAAGAGAGAGGCTGCATAGAGGATGGAGAAGGAGAGTGAGACTGCAACCACAGTCAAAGGGAAAAGAGGTGCAAGGTTGGAAGAGACTGAGGGAGAGGAGGACGCACAAATGGAAGCAGGTGAGGATGCAGATTTTGGGATATGCCGCCAAGCCACTATGACTAAGACAGACAAATGGTAATTAGTTTCTCATTAGCAGAGGGGAAGGGTGGGCGCAATTAATGACATCTGCGACGATAAGTGATGTGAAAAAAAAGTGAGAATAACTTAAATTCCCACTCTAGTTCAGGCCTGTTATAGCATGTAGCACGAACAGGTCTGCCACCGCATGTGCATGACTATAGGAGGTCAAAGAATTGTTCGTATTAATTTGTGTGGGCTGATAAGATGATTAAAGATGATAATTTTAACCAATGTTCTTACAGATTTTATTCTTACAGTTCTTACAGTTTGTTTAAATACACTTCAAGTTTTTTTTTCTCCTCTCTCCTAGAAATAAACTCATGAAGAAGATTTGCAGTTGATTCTGAGACAGAGGAGTTGGAGTGCATACTGCTGCTCAAAAATATCAAAACTTATTTTTAAGGAATAATTCCCCACCTCCACCATGGATGAAGAATTGCACAAAAACTTAAAAACTACGTTGATGCCAAAAGCACAAATACAGTCTTCAGTTTACAGGATTGATTCTGCATTGTACACAAGTGGACATCACTGGCTTTGGAAATTCTTTTTACATTCTGGGAATTTACTAAATTGTATGTAATAGTTTTACATTTTAAATTAAGTAGAAGATTTACTCAAGCGATGACTCACTGGATGACTCGACACAAGTTCAAGGCCACAATCTGCTGGAGGACAAATCAAAAGCTTTTGTCATCACCCGCTCACGCTGTGGGGAAATCAAGTTTCATTGATTGGTTTTAAATAAGACGTGTTGTGCATACTTGAGGATATGAATGAAGACAAATTCTTCAAACGAACTGCAGGGAAAGACCTTGATGCTCTTGAACTCATGCTGCATTGGAGACTAGGTGTGGAAGCACTCAGCAAAAAAGTCCTAAAGGTTTAAGTCTGTCTAACTGATGAAAAAACAAATGTGCTTATAAAGGACAAAAGGATTATGTAACAACTTTCCTAAGGAATTAACAAATATCATACACAGCACAAGAAGATAAAGGACTTGGTGCCTTGTTAAAGCATTATATGCTGAACATCTGCTGACTTTGTTATCTTACAAATGTAAAAATATTAATATATTTTAGTAGGATTTGATATTTAGACCAGAAAAATTGTATTTTCTTGTGAAGTGAAACAAAAAAAACATACAAGGTTATAAAATATTTAACAACAAATCTGAGAACTGATGTGTGTATTTGAATTTAGCTTATACTGTTTAATTATTTACTGTAGAACAACCTCTCACAGCAATTACTGTTGTAGGTCATTTGTGGTATATTTGCAATCCATCCTGCAAATGCAGATTAACTCAGATTGTAAGTGAAGCAGCTTGACTTGTCACAAATTCTCAATAGGATTTATAGTTAGAAATGTTGACAGGGACACATAAGTAGTAACCACTTATGTAATGAGACTGTGGTATATCTACATGCCTGCTAAATAAAAGCAAAAAAACATTTCAAACAAATGTGAGAAATGTACAGAATACCATCATAACAAGCATTTTTATTTCTTCTTCACAACATCTAAGAACTCTATAAGTATTACAACATTTGCAAAGTATACCAATAGTTCTGGGTGTCAAACATTCTCCAGAAAATTAAAACAATTGTTGACTAGTTGATATGAATTCAGGTCTTGTGCTTCAGTTTGACCCAACTTAAGAGTGAATGACCAACAGGTACCAATAAACTAGAGACTTAAAGTTGCTCCTCATATTAGTGTAATTCACACCTTAGTTTTATTACACACTATGTACAATTATACAATCATGTTAGTTTATATTTAAAAACTGTATTTATTTAGTTTCATGCTGAATTGCTCATATCTGTTAGATACTATAGCAGCACTATAAGGATGGACAGAGTTGAAGAACAATTTGTATTTTATGTAAATGTTTAATATCAGAATAAAAAAAAGAGATTATATATCAAAGTATCAACATAAAAGTCCATGCTGCATGTTAAGTTTGCAAACACATGCATTATATCAGTTTATAACGCAGTTCTGGAAAGAGCGCATCCATGTCGGTAAAGCAAACAGGTTCATTCTGTCCACCCTAATTGATGCATTTAAGGGATTAAAAACAAAGCCCTTGAGTTACATCAGTTTCCTCATCTCCTAGTGCAATAGTAATAACGTACATCATTTGTAAACATATAAAAGATCTGCTTAAGCCCTGAAATGTAATTATATCCAATCTCTAATGTAAAACAAAAACAAAAACAGGTGCTACTTTCCCCTCATGATTTTTTAGCAAATGAACCAAAAATGAAAAACTTTGCGAAAAACTAAGCACACCCAAACACACTTTAAGTATTTACATAATGTGTCAAAATTCAAGTTGTTAAGAAACACACTGGCATCAGACTAGACCTGAACTAAAAATTACAAAAATTCTGTAACGTTTTAATTTCCTTAATTGTTTTTTAAAAGTTTTGAATGTCTGGGAATAAAAAGGGCATCACAGTTATTTTATAAACGATAAATTACAATTCTATATTGTTTTCGCACAGCTGTCTTACAGCAAACAACTATGTTGAGCTGCTTATACTATTAAGCCCATGGTTTAATCGACTGGCATTATATTGCTAGGGAAAATATGCATCTTAGTAAGCAGGTTTATGAGTATAAGGTCCACTTGTAATGAATGTGTTTTCAGCAGTCAAGTTAGGCAAATGATTATTTAAAAGCCTTACAAAACAATACCCTAAAAATTGTGTTTAAATGAAGTACTTTTGAAAGTCAATAACTAAGTTGCATGTCAAATTTCAGTTTATAGCAAAAATATTGCAGATCTTTTTCCTGCAAAGAAAAATCCACAATAAATTGTATTCTTCGATTTTATCATCATTGACATTGCCTTTTACAATAAAATATAAGAAAATAAGCTGTCACCAGAACAAAACTTTAAAAAAGCTTTTTGTTCCTGATTGTCATTTGTGTTTTATACATACTGATAAACCCAATTATCTATAACAGCATACTTAGAGAAAGATAAACTCATGAGCATTATAACCCTTATCAAAGACTTAATTCATGTGGTATCAAGGCAAAATGTGTGCACTGAGTCGTTTTCATCTTTCCCTTCATTCTTTTGATTAATTCCTTCTGTCAAAAACAAACCTTTGGATGAGGGCCAAGCAGCAAATTACGGTATTCATTAGACACATCAAACATAAATTACTATTCAATTAACAAGCAAGTCGAGCTGAACTAATCAACTAATTAGGCCATGTGTGTACACAGAAAAGCTAACAAAAGCACGAGTCCCCTGGGAAAGCAGTAAAACCCAGAAGAATGACAGCGAGGATAAAAAGCTACTGGTTTGAGAGGGAAAAGGAGATGTTTGGTGTACAGTTATGCCGTTTAGCTTCTCTAATCTTAAACGTTATTGTGTTGATGCTTCAGTTTGATCAGTTTCACACTGAATGCTCAACAAACTGACTTATAAAGCACATTCAGAAAGAAATGTTAAATCCTAGTTACCCTTCAGATTTCAAAGAAAAATTTGCTGATCATAGAAACCGATTGTCTTTCTTCCTTGATTCTGTGTTCAGGTTTAAAACTAACTGCATGATTGTATTTAGTAAAAACAAATTGATCATCTCTCATTATTAATCTGGAGTTGTTCAAATTATAGCTGATATAGTATGTTCAAAGAGGTGGGAGAATATTATTTTCACTCTTTTACTTATCTGTGACATGCACTACGTTAGTCTTTGTTGTGCCAAAACTCTTTATGACAAAGCTCGCTGTTCTTTTTTGAACGTACCTTTGGTCCAAAGCAGTTCTAGTGAGCTGGACAGGCTGTTTCAATATTGTCTTCATGCACGGACCAGGGTGCAACCTGAAGGAGAAATAAACATACATTTATGCACAGAAAACTGCCAGACTAAACCTATCTATCATTACTGTATCATTTATAGAGTATATAAGCACACTCTTTAGTCACATCCTTTAGACCGAAAAATGTGATTAAGATACAAACTGATTGAGACAGTTCTACCCATTCAACCCATCATATCTAAATGACTAAGGTCTGCTGGCACACCACCAAAGGCCAAAAGCAACTGTTGAGAGGAGAACACCATTATTGTAGCAGTAAATGTCAGAACAACCCCATCTTATTGTGCCATTACTAATTAATATTTATTAAAGCCATGATGTATGATGGCTCCACAGGCAGACTGAGTTTGTCTGTACTATTCATGTATAGCCAATTTTATTTGCTGGTGACAGTCTCAGGGAGAGTTTGCAACTGTTGGGCTGGATGGTGGGTGCGGAGTATAGGGAGCATGAGAGCAGCACTGCCAAGTGGCGTGTGACTCAAGCATGAAGATAGTTGACCGATGGTGTTGGTGCCTTATGCTGGCCTAGTGCCAAGGCCCCAGGTCCCTTGTGTCCCAGCCACTCAGCAAACTAGAGCCTCTAGGCAGGAACAACAGTTATTGTTTTCACTGCCAACCAATTAGCAACACTTACACTTTATTTACTCGTGCTCTAATGTGCGCTAATTAGCTCACATCAGTGCTTGACTACATTACAGCATCACCTTGTTCCCAACACCAGCAAAAGGCGTCATCTGGGGAAGAGTGAGAGAATGTGAGGGAAAAGGAGGAGGTGGGGACAGGGGAACATGTGGGGAGGTGGGGCCGAGCTACAAAAGCACCAACCCAGCTCTATGGATCAGCACTTTTTAAGAGATCTTCAGGGGCCTGTTGGCTGAACGCATAGCAGGAGAAAAGGGCAAATACGGCCCAGTTACACTTTTATAGAATGCTTTGTGGAAAAACACCCCTGACACACACCTTGGTCTGGCAGCTCGGTTTGTCATATGGCTCAGGGGGCTCCACTGGCCTATCACATGACTGTTGTAATGACCTTAAAGGGCAGCTTCCTCAACAAGCACAGGCCACTCCCACTGGCTGAACTGTTCTGTGCAAAATATGGCTCGGGTCACTGCATAATGTGATTCATCTGGCCCTCAGGGTAGATATTAAAGCAAAAGAACATCATCAACATAGAGTACAAAACAAGGATGTATGCAGCAGCTGATAAGCAGAGTATGAAACTGCATTGTGTTTTGGGCAATTAAAAATGTAGTCTGTTATCTTGTTATTAAACAGGTGCTATGTCAGAATAACCTTTATTATGAGATTACATTGAACTTAAGGAAACAATATGTTACAAATATTTTTATTCTAACAAACACGAAAGAATAAACCTTTGTAGAGCTAGTGCAATGCAAAGTGTTATACCTCTCGCTCTCTAGGTGCATGTGAGCAGATATAGCTCAAAGGCAGGCTTGACCTCATTTGAGCATCCTTTACATACGTATTAACAAAACACATCAACTGTTTTGGTTTTATCGGCATAAAGGAAATTTTAATCTTTAAATATTGAAAAAGAACATTTTCAATAATGTATGTTGAGCATCGTTAAGAATCTGAAGGTAGAACCAATTCCTCAGATAAGTTGCTGGGAAAACATTTCTGCTCTTGAACTCATGTTACATTGAAGACTAGGTGTGGAAACACTCAGTGAAAAAAGACCCAACTATTTACCATAATAAGGACTAATAATGTGCTAATGAAGGACAAGCAGTCCCTTATAAACAAATTTTCGAATAAATTAATGAAAAACACATTGCACATCTTGAAGCATAATGGACTTATGGCGACTCGCAAAAGTATCATCAGCTAAACATTTGCAAATATTACAGACACAATCATTTTGTGGTATTTTATATGATAAACCAACACAAAATGTGTATATTGTGAACTGAAAGGAAAAGGAAACAAACTTTTTACAAATATTTAACAAATATTAATAGTACGACATAGATGATCGTATGCCTAAATTTCACTTCATTTTCATACCCTACTAGTGATGCAAGCGATCACAGGCAAACATTTATAATGCCTAGCGTTTGACTGGTGGCTAAACTGCAATCATTGGAGCAGTGGGTCTTCTTACACCATAAAACTGCTAAACAAAGGCGTGACTCTAAATGAAATATCATTTTCCATTTTATCCACTGGGGGCAAAGGGATTTTCTGAGCCAATTAGAACCTCACAAGTCAACCTCTGACCTTTTTTTCCCTCAATATGACTACCATTATCTTGCTGAAAATCAGACACATCTCACTATTGTTCACTAGCAATGGGGGGGACAGTAGTGGAGGATATTTAAAGATAAATGCCTAAGTGCTCATGATATATGCAGTAATCACACACCAGCATTCGTGAGCAGAATGAAACATTCACCCTGATTGCATGAGCTAAATGTGCATGAACAAAGCTTTGTTGTGAGGCTTTAATGGGAATGTTTAGCATGCAAATAGCTCCTTATTGGGCTGGTAAACCCGTCAGCGTGAGTCAGACAGGAAGGTTTCCCGGAACACCTTTTTTATCACAACGAGCAATTAAAAAAACAACTTAAATGCGCAATTTAAGCTCACTTTACAAAGGGAATTCAGGTAGTTATACACACTTGAATTCGCTGGTCTCCATAGGCAACTAGTTCACTGCCGGCTCACTTATAAACATGAAGAGTGGAGTGGGATAATATCCTCTGAGTAACAAAGCCATTAGGTGACAAATATGAATAGGACTCTGAAAAGCTGAAAATTACATGATAAATGCCGCTTGTGCATAGCTGAGTAAATCTTATTTTTTAATAATTTCCAGTTGTACAAAAAAACTGTTTTTACCTTGTTTATATTGAAGAATAAGGCCTTGTGGATCTTTTATTTATAAAGCATGTATTAGTGCAATACATTCTGATTCAAAGTTATGACTTTACATCATTGTAAAAAGATGACATATGCATTGAAGTATTTATTATAGCTTTAATTAACCAGCAACACCTGACTTGAAGAGAGATATAAAGGTATGTGAAATCTGATTAAAATAAGTTAATTAAATTAGTCTCTGTCGTCGAACTTCAATAGTCTATTCCAAGTGTTTAAGGAAAAAATAGTTATCATAAAATAAGCCTATGTTTACCATCAAACACCCTACTGATTACAAATTTGTTAGCACATAAAATATTTTTGTAACATTTTCTATATTTTAATCACATGTATCAAAATATTTAAGGTTTCCTATTGTAATAAATAAGGGACAAGGAGTATTTTTATTTTCAGCAAATTGCTTGACACATTTGCATTTTGATTTTGAATGTAAAATTCTGTACATTTCTTTCTTTTTTGCTTCAAATTTCACCAAATACTTGTGAATTTTCTTTTAAACCAGATTTTAATGTTTTAATCTCCCTGACAGGTTTATCTTAGTTTGAAGTAATACTTCTAGTGAGACTGATGGCAAAAAGGGCTTTTCAACCTTAAGTACTGGAAACTCATACATGAAATGCATCTGCTTTTCCCTCTCACCTGCTGTAATTTTTCTTCCACAAAATGTGTGACTTTTATCTTGAGCAATAAGCTCATAAATTTCGTTCATGATGTCATTTAAACTGCAGACTTACTAAGTTTATAGGGTAAGGGCCTTTACTGTGCTCCATCCAGACATATCCAAATTATTTAGCTTATCTCTGTGGTGAGGAACTTATGCATCCTCATACACAAGCTGTTGTTTTTGAAATAGATTTTTAGGTTATACAATACTTAATATGCATCAGAATGTAACAATGTTCATTTACTAATGTTGCATACAGCATTTGTAAACAAGCCAAATTTTGTAATACACACCAAATGTTGATGGCTTTTGTTACGTCATATATTTTTTTTGAAAGCTTTGTAAAACCTGGTGCTAAAGTCACACACATACGTCTTTGTGCTCTCTTTAATTGATGTTGCCATTTGACCGTTTCCTCTTAATGTTTGCACTTCTATACAAAGATTGTCCACTTCTTTTCTGCTTTGGAATGTTGCCTTAATAGTTCAGTAGTTTAATTTGAAAATTTTTTGAGCATCTACCATGTGCATCCCCGGAACCAAACATGGAGAAGCAGCGTTCAGTACTTATGCTCTTCTGATTTGAAAAACTCCTAGAAAACTACATATCAGCTAAAACACTGAGTTAAAAAAATAAAAATAAAAAATCACTGTTAAAACCCCACTTGTTTAAGGTTGCCTTTTATTAATAACAATCTAGAACAATGATTAATAAAATTGAGTCCTGAATGTTCCTGATGATTTTGATTTTAGAAATGAACACTTGTGTACAATGCTGATTGTTCTCAATGATTTCCATGGCAAAATACAATGATTCTGCATCTTTTTTTTATATTATGTAAAGCACTTTAAACTACCATGTTGCTGAAATGAGCTATACAAATTAACCTGACTTGACTCGTGGAAATGAATCACTACATTTAAAAAAGACTGACTTAAGAACGTCAAACTAAAACATTTATTTTTGTCATGATATTAGATTGGAAGGAAATTATGCTGGTTTACAGAAACCTTTTTAACACACTGTGTTAATAAAATACATTTGTTTTGCAGTGAACTAGTTTTGACCTTACTAATGTTTTTAAATGTAGAGTATTAATAAAAGGAAAGGCATTAACAATGATTTGTGTCTGTGCAATAATAAAAATATGTCCTTCAAAGATTTGCAGTAGTCTTTCTGAAGGACTTGTGTTATTTTACATCATGAAAGTACAGGAAATCAAGTATGTTATCCAGCATCACAAAAAACTGAATATGTTATTACTTTTGCCCACTTTCAAGATTAGTTATTATGTATTATCATGCATGCATAGTGTTGGAGGGAGTCGCAGGATAGTTCTGTTTCAAATGTAATATTTCCATGATTGGTTAATTCTTTCCATATCCTGTTCATTGTGTGCAACGGTTCTCTATTGTCTGTGGGTAGATTCTACTCGGCCATGAGAGGGACCATCCCCAGGGAATGCTGCATCTTTTATTAATCAGGGCCACTGAACTACAGCCCTGCTTATCTAATTTAGCAGCCAGCCTTGATACAACTATGTTGGACCTGGTGTAGAAAGTGCGGGACAGAGGTGTGGGGGTGCAGCAGGGTGTGGATAGAATGGGGGTTGGGGTGCTACGTTTGGATTTTCCATATTGTGGTGGGGATGGTGCGGATTGGAGGGTGCTGAGGGTATACCGAAGGGAGGTAGTGACTTATCAAACACCTCGGCACCAAATTTTAGGACTGAATCACAATACAGCAAATTACCTTCAGCTGACAAGAAAAAAAAGAGCATGGGCTTCGTACAACAAAAATAGGACTGTCAGGAAGAGGTGACACATTGATTGCTTAGTATGCGCATCTAGAAAGCTGGGGTTCAGAAGCATCCTTCCTATATATATGTAGAAGAGGCTCAGCAGTGCACAGCACAGCCATAACGGGGAATGAGAAATTGAAATGCCATGTTAGATTGGAGTCTCTTCCTCAAGCCAATCTTTCTAGTCTGCCCAAGGCTGGCAAATATTAGTAGACTATATCATAGAGAAAACCTTTGACCTTTAGTAAATAAGCTCAAACATACCTAACATAAAACAATTTGATGCTAAGTGAAGGTATATTCTACTTGAACATGATTTGGTGTACTGTACTGTATATGCATTATATTAATTTTAATAACGGATCTCTGTGTTTTTTTAAACTTTTTTTATTTCTTTTCTGGCCGACCTTCTACCCCTTTTCCCTCTCATGTGTGTCATGGCTCAGATGAATCAGTGACACTGGTGTTGAGAGCACTTACTGTCAACCCTTGTGCCCCAGGCTACAGCACTGATGGACACAAACTATAAAATATCAGGCCCCTGGGGACACATCGCTCAAATACTGCCCCACAGCCCAGAGGGTGTGGGATCTCTTCAGTGTGTATGTATGTCAGGTAAGGTGTTGAGGAAGCAATACATGTGATCACCAATGTGATCACCTAATTTTGACCTACACGGATGTAAACATTTGGTTGCTTTTCGTCATCATTTCTGTGACAGAGTTATAAGCGAATCGAATGAGGAGTAAGTGATTTACAGTTTCTGACTAAAGCTACCGTGTTGTTTTATCATTGTTGTATTTATCTGTAAGGATAATCCAATATAATCATCAAGGGCCAGTGCTTTTACGTTTTTTGTATCACATTACAGAACAAACATTTCCCCCAATTTCACTAAAGCATCACAACCACTAAGAAAAACGGAAGCAACTATATAGAAAAGCCACAAATTAGCCAATCAATGAAATCAATCCCACTGTCTAAGGACATGTCCTGTATCAGCTGATAAGTGGGAAAAATATCCCTTTCCTGGCACAGGGGGGCTAAAAAAAAACCCCAACCTAAGACTAAAACTCAATGTTGTTGGATAAATATCATAAACAGTAAAAATCATCCCTCCTGTCTTCGTTACATCACAGCTGCTGTTTCTTTTTTGTTTTGTACAGCTCTGCAAGTTCCAGGCTGCCGGTGTAAATTTAGCATTTTGAGACGTCACAACATACACAACTGTAAAGTTGAGGGAAACTTGTACATAGTTTGCAAACATTTTGTCAAGAAACAATCTTTACCTTAACTGATGCTCGTTCAGATTGAATCAACTGTATATGTAAAATCTAATCCAAGTTTTGCAACAAATTTTCTATCTTGTTTAGGTCTAGACTTTGATTGGGCTAATCAAACACAAGAATATTCTTTCATCTAATCACTTCCTTGTACAAATCGCTGTAATTTTAATAATCAAAGTCTTGCTGAAAGGTGAACTTCAACCCAGTTCTAAAGTGTTTTGTAGCTTTTGGGATTGTACTATATTTAGTTTAATTTATCTTCGACTCCGGATCACTTCCCTGTTTTTGGCATCAGAGGTGTAAATCTTTACAGCTCTACCATGTGCTCTTTGGCTACATCTTTGATTAGGGTAAAACTTTTGAGGCCTTTAAATAGGTGCTTTGTTTATTTAAAGAATAAATTACACATACAGGGGTTGGACAACGAAGCTGAAACACCTGGTTTTAAACCACAATAATTTATTAGTATGGTGTAGGGCCTCCTTTTGTGGCCAATACAGCATCAATTTGTCTTGGGAGTGAAATATACAAGTCCTGTTAAGTGGTCAGAGGGATGCAGGCCATAGGAGATTTTCAACTTCACTTTCATGTTCATAAAACCAATACACACACCAGTCCTGCTTTGTGTATTGCATTGTCATCCTGATACACGGTACCACCTTCAGGATGCAATACATGAACCATTGGATGCACAGGTTCCTCCAGAAAGGTTCTGTAGTCCTTGGCAGTGACGCGCCCATCTAGTAGAAGTATTGGGCCAAGGGAATGCCATGATATGACAGCCCAAATCATCCCTGATCCACCCCCATGCAGCAGTCTGGATTGTACATTTCTTTGAGGCTTCTCCACACTGTAACCCTCCCAGATGTGGTGAAAAGAGTAAAGGTGGACAATACATGTTTCACATTGTCCACAGCCCAAGATTTGCGCTCCTTGCACCATTGAGACCAACGTTTGGCATTGGCACAAGTGACCAAAGGTTTGGCTATAACAGCCGGCCTTGTATATTGACCCTATCGACCTCCTGACATACAGTTTTACTGGAAACAGGAGAGTTGAGGTGCACGTTTAATTCTGCCGTGATTTGGGCAGCCCTGGTTTTGTGCTTTTTGGATACAATCCAGGTTAGAACCCAAACATCCTTTTTCAGACAGTTTCCTCTTGCATCCACAGTCAATCCTGTTGGACTTGGTTCGTCGTTCGTGGTGGCATGCTGACATTACCCTGGATACCATGGCTCTTAATACATCATAAAGTTGCCAGCAAGACGTGCACCAACAATTTGTCCTCTTTTGAACTCTGGTATGTCACCCATAATGCATTACGATATTTTGAACAAAACTGTGCTCGTACCCTGCTAATTGGACCTTCACACTCTTACTGGTGAAATGTGCAATTAATTAAGATTGGCCACGAGGCTGGTCCAATTTACCCATGAAATCTCCCACACTAAAGTGAATAGTGTTTCAGTTTCATTGTCCAACCCTTGTACGTGGACAAGTAAGAAAACTAGTCTGCACTGTGTTTTATTTTAGAGTTTCAGAATAAAGGATTTGAAAAATAAATGCATAGATTTACATATTTGTTAGTATGAATTCTGTATCATGTTCTGGTAGTGACAATCTGTGTAAATGTTAAGGCTCTATATATATTTTAAATGACTATCTGAGAAAAATATCCTTGTTATATAGTTTTCTGTTTCATGAACTTTAACACATCAAGATAAGAAATAAACCATAAATGCATCCCTTAACATCTCTTTGACCTAATTCTTTAATATTGGCTATTCATTTACACTGCCTCATCCGTAGCTGCTTCATTCAACTATCAACATTATTTCGAAGCTCATAAAATTCAAGGATAAAAGCATAATGAGGAAAATGAAGCAAGGAACTGAACAGTCGACTGGAGACTCGTGGCACTTTAGACCACTAGAGTTAACACTCTAGTGGTCTAAAGCACCATGAGAGCTTTTCAGATGACTGTGGAAGAACATTCAATGGCAAACAAAAAAATCACTGTGAAAATATGAAGCTATAGTTGTATGTTGCAAAATAATATCCCAGGCAGACTCATTAATAGTTAAAACCTGTGATCTAAAATGAAACTCTTGTGATAAAACACATATATCACATCTTGGAATTAAGAAATTAAGACAATAAGCAATTTCTTTTTAATCAAACATTAAATGGTAAGACTATTGCATTTTCCTTTTAAATGGGGTCGCTAAATAAGTTACATGGTGGATTCTGGCCAACCATATATTTTTGGTTTGAATTTTTGATCCACTGAATTTCAATAACTTTCACATTTTACTTCAAAGAGTAAGCCATAAATTTAAATTATTTGATCATAAACTAGATGCTGCTGCATTATACAAAAGGAAGAAAGAATAATAAGAAATTTGTAACACATTCCAAATAAAGAGGTAAGTAATTGCGTCTGCTTAATACAAAAAGGGAGGCAGGAGATGCAGTTCCCTGTGACAAGCCCAGCAGACTAACTGAGCCTTAGTCTGCCGGGCTGCCACACTAAAGCCCATCTATAAATTGTGATGGGCGTAATGCCTTAGCCACTTCATGATTATGTGATATTCTTCACCTCTGAGGCCAAAAGTTGGAAGTGCAATACGTGGCCTGCAAGTTCAGCTCGAGGACGAATAAGGACATAGGGACATAGGATATTTAGGTCAACTTTTTTGAATAAATGAATAACCATATTTTACAATTACATAAATGGCTGAAAAAATAAGACTTTCTTTCAAGTTATTACCTGAATTATATCTTGGATTAAGGATAAGATTTTTGTCATTGTTTTACTAATGTCCTCGTCTTAAATTAATGAGAGTCTCCATAGAAAGCAGGTTGTCCTGTCATACTGATCCTAACAACACATCTAAAAAACCTTGCCATCCTGGTTTCATTAAGGATCTTGTCCAGTTGGGTGATCTAATGAAAAAAAAACCTTAGATTAATATCAAAAATGCTTGGCAATGCTCTTATTACTAGTCAAATTTTATGAATAGGTAAATAACATTTTTCCAGTCGTTTAATGTCTGAGTATTGCAATTAGTAAGCTGCATTTCTTCTTCCCCCTTTTTATTGTTATTGAAATGTCATGCTTTTATTTAGCTCAAGAATGAATAATAAATAAACTGTAATTACTGTTTTGAATGAGCTGACGACTTGGCCTGGTCGAAAAGAGGGACCCTGTCATTTTGGACCACAGCCCCCCAGCCCCCACCACCACCACAGCTTCTTTTCTATCTATCCCTGTCTTTTTCCTCTCTCTCTTTAATTGGATCTTGTAATTAGTTTCTCTGATGGATCTGGGAGGTCTCAGCCATCCTCACAGTGTTCATTAGTGTTCTTGGATGTGGGTGCAGCTCTTAAAAAGCTTCCCTGCTCCATCCCTCGCATGTCATAACACCAGATATGAATCTCCCCAAATACAGCCAGAACAGCCTTTTTAGTGTGGGTCAGTTTGTGTATAGTATATATTGTCAAAATCAAACAGATCAGCGTTGGAAATAACAGGACAATTCATGCGTTCGTCTTCATTTTCAATACAAAAAATACACATTTTATTAAATATAAGCAAAAAGGAATATTGCAGTAATATTCCTGTGTGCAGTAATACATTCCATTATTATTATAATTTAAAAAAAAGCAAGACCACCTTTGGAGGAAAAACAAATGCAGGTAGTCATGATATGTCATCCAAGGTGAATTGTCCACTAGCTAGCTACAGGAAGTCCCACAAGCTTCTGTAAATGTCTGTTTAGAGACACAAAAACATAAAAATTATGTAATTGTATATTCACAAGTACTTTATGTTGCCTTCATTTTTTTTCATTTATTTCCATAGTCTAGCTATGACTCTAACCCTACACGTAGCCATTACTACAACATCTTACCCTAAACCTAAGCTAAACTCAATTCATAGCTCTACACCCAAACCCTAAAACCAACAACGGCACTTCTTTTCATTGGGCCCACAATTTGGATCCTGTAATCAGCTATGGGTCATCACAATCTAGTATTTGTTTGAAAAATGGGCCTTATAAGGTACCAAATGTTAAAACACATAACCACTCATGGAAATACACACACACCAGGATCAGGTCTATAATAAAGCCCTACCACCACCTTCTCTGACACCCCCAACACAGTTTCCCTCTTTTTCTCCCCCGCTCCCCCACCCTCCACTGGCCAGGGAACACTAGACATCTCTTGCTAATCAGCAGCCTTGTCTAGCTCTGAGTGGTTGCCATAGTAATATGCCGGCTGGTCGACATGGCAACCGCTCTGAGGTCCACTATTAAATGAAGAAGAGCAGAGGGAGGGACAGGGAGAATGGAGGGGGGATGAGACAGACAGACAGACAGACAGACAGACAGACAGACAGACAGACAGACAGACAGACAGACAGACAGACAGAGAAAGAAAGAACAGGAAAGACAGCAATAGACAGGGAAGGATTGTCCAAGACAGGAGGAAGGGGTATTAGGGTGGAGTAAGAGTGTTGAGATGTTGCAGAAAAATGAAAAAAAGAGGGGGTGGGGGTGTGCAGACAGCATAGAGAACGACTACAATATCAAAAGAAAGACAGTTGTTCTGCTTTGGGTACCTATAAAATTATCTAATATCAAGCATGTCTGATCTGCGTCACAACAATATAATTAACTTGGTGCGTAACATATTTTACTTTGAATCCCTTGAATGCAAAAAAATAATACACACTGAAAATGTATGGCGAGGCATGTCGAAATCTAGATAAGGATTACAAACGGATGATTACAGAAGTAGTAATATGTTATTGTTGTCTTTTATGATGTAACGTTTATTATTTCTTTACAGTTACACTATATACAGGCAAACTTAATAGATTTGGACCAAATTTTACATCTTGATTACATGGTGTAGATATTTAACCAAAGTCTTAGAGTATATTTTTTAAACATTTTCAGATTGATAGAGGTCGCTGAATTAGTTTCTCATTGGTTCATTTAGATCAGGGCATAATGTTCGTGTTGTCAGACAGGTTATATCTATTTGGTCCCTGCACTGTACAGATCTGGTGAGAGTCCGCCCACGTTTTAGTTGATTCTAATAAATCTTTTGACGATTTCTCACTTCCTTTAATAGAAACATGATTTTAAATATAAAAAATATGAATTTGATTATCCGTAAACATGTACATGTGTCAGAAAAATTAAAAGCTTTTTATAATGTAAAGTGGTCTCTGAAGGTTTTTAATGTTTTGACATGCTAAGTAAAAGTTAAAAGAAAGAGTACTAATATAGGGATAGACATAGTTTTTAATTATTTAGGGATTTTTAAGGTGACTGGCGTTTTTCTCGTATGTTTTCCGTTTGGTTTTTATGCTTGTTCAGTAGAAAACCTGTGAAATAATGTGTGCTGTTAGGACCCAGCCAAGAAAGTCTGGAGATAAATACAGGGAATCAAGAGTCTTGTATAAAAAATTTGAATCCCAGAATCCAAGAATCCCATCTTTGTTAGTGGAGGAGAAACTGGATCCGACTTAAATATTCCGTCTACCATGAAAGTCAATTTTAGTTAGTAGGTTACTTGAGTTGTAATAGTTAAACAAGTTTGTTGAGTAAAGTAATTCTAACAGGAAAGTTAAATAGTATTTGTCAAAAAACTCATCTTTGGGGGAATTTGTTTTTATTTATTCCATATATTCATATTTTTCATCCTTTCATCCATTGTTATTTAAGAACTAAACCCAACCACAAATTTATAAGCAATACTTTAAAACTATTAAGCTATTATTTGCTGATTACAGGATGGTTCTCCTGCTTTTTTTAACAAACTGTTTTTTCTTTATATTAATAGTTTTTTATTGTCTGTGTGGATTTGAGTATATGTTGTTAAATTTAAATAAATTAAGACTCTTGTAAAGACCAGATTTTCTCAAAGAGTCAGAAAACAAAATTTTAACCATAAAATAGAAACAATTTTTTATTTATTTAGTGATTTTAGGAAAAGGCTTTTTCTTTCAAAAGAATACCCAGTTGCATTTCATTCCCACTTGCACGACTATTTCACAGTCCAAATAATTAACAACAATTTTTCCATCTTTCTTACAGTCAGCTACGTATATTTAAACATAATCTGAATGATGTGAAATGTGCATGTACATTTGAGACAGACAGTAATCTCAACCATTTTAGTGATTCATTTTCTCACTATGGAAAAAATTGCCATACTTTCTCTTCTATTTTACTTTCATTACACTCAAAAATATACCTCTATCTCTTTGCTGTCTTTTCTACATGCCCCGAACCTAACCTTTTATATAAACTGGGGGTTTTTGGCCCATTTTCTATCCCCTTAAAACCTGTATACATTTTTTTTCTTTTCCTTTATGTATAAGTCTCAATTTTTAATGAATGAGATGTCGTTCCATCAAGATGCCACCACATCAGTGACACAAAATAGCATTTGCTGCCTTGTGTATGAAATTCCACCATGAACTGAAACCCTCTTTTTTCCCCGGAGCGTATTATGAAAGCTAGCTAATTGCATGTCCACATTGTAACGTCAGTCCCTACTTCCCCAGAGCACCATTCAGAGGCAATTAAATTGAGCTTAAACAGAGTAAGAAAGTGCGTCATCCTCTTAATGCAATTAAGGAAGTGTGCACACAAACATGCAGTGATAGTCCATCACACAAAAACAGAAATACATGAAGAGAGCAAAGCACAGTAAAACAAGCAGAAAAGGATGATTTATCCGACAAAGACTCCTTTTTCTAAGTTCCATCACATGTCACTTTCACAGCCAAGGTTAATATAATGTTCAGATTTTGCACGACAATGTTTTCTCTTTAAAGTAGCCATCAACTTGATTTATACACAACTAAAATAGTGGTTTAAAGATAAACAAACAGTAATTGTCTAATTACTTTCTGCACCTAGTTTCTTGGCAATTTAACCACCCAGGAAAAATGTCTGTGTCGTTAATTTGTTTTTTAACTGAAAGTACCCTAGTACACGAGACAAATGTGTCCAGTGCTCAAAAAGGATGAAATGTAATTTCACTTGAAAAAACTAATAGAAAAACTGTAGGAAATAAAAGTGAGCCTCTTTTATAATGATTCGCAATCAGCCTTAACATTCTGGTTACATTGTCACTGGCACTTGGTGAACTTTTTGTAAAAACCTGTGAAATATCTTTCTTTTCATTTGCTTAACCTCACTTAGAGAAATGAAGCATTTACTTTAAGAAAATTTATTCAGTGGGTTTAAAAAAATAGCATGTTTACATGGGTAATAAATATGACCTGACACAGAGGCTCATTTCTTTTAGCCGCTGGCCAGCATGAAGGAATATTTTGATGCAGCATACAGTGAGTAGGATAAGAGAGGTAAAAACAAGATTCCCAAAGTTTACTGTTTGAGTTCGCGACGAATGAAAGAATGAATAGGAGAATGCTGCTAAAGAACTCCAACTGTTGAATGACCTCAAACCCAAAACCACATGGTCGTGAGTGTGTCTTTGTAATGTAATATCCAGTTACCTAGTGCATTCAAGAATGTAAGTAGAAAATCCATTCTATAGGAGAGAACTAAGTATTATTTGCACAAAGAAAACCACAGACTTCTTTGTGCTTAAATTTATATGAGAGAGACAGGAGACGAGTGGACTGGGGTTCTCCGGTTAGACAAGTTGTTTTCTTCATGTTATTGTTTTTTTTTTGCGGGTAAATTGATAGCAGGTTGTATTAAAGAAAAATCATCCATTGTTTTGAGCAAAGCTTATAATGTGCGCTTGTAGCATGGGCGAACACACTGTGAACCGCTTGCAGACTCGGTTATTGTGATGCAGAGTTGTATACTCAAATTTTAGAAGGCCTTTGCTTCCATAAAACGTATGATTTAAAGGGGAAGGTCCAAGTGTTTTTTGGCGGGCGGAATCAGAAAATTCTCCGCTTGACTTACAACATCCTGCTTGTAAAATAAAACGCATGTGCTTGACTGACCAGCATCTACTTCCACTAAAAATGTATTCAGTATCATGAAAAGTTCAGTTTGGCAACAACGGCCATTTAACGGTTGGAATGATTATGTTAAATTGTTAATATATATGTTCTTTTGTTGAACAGGTTCTTACCACTTTAATCAAAGGTTGAAAGAAAAACAAACATTGATTTGAATATTAGAATTATTATAAAAGAGTAAACATTAAAAAAAACATATATTTCTATTTCTGAACCCTCTCTCTAATATATATTTTTTTCTTTGCAATGTTGGCAATAGTTAGCTAATAATACAGGACAAGTTTTATGAATACATAAACAAAGCTGCGCATATTGACAAAACTGCAGTGTTAGGTTTCATGTGCATGAAAAATATACTCCTATATTACATAATTCTAATTCTAATTAATCCATACTGACAAGAGCCTCTGCTCAGATTCATAATTGTGCTCACACAGGTCACAAGCAGTAGTTTATACACACAGTGCTGTCTTTTGTCAGGCATGAAGGCTCCATAATTACTATTGATCTGTCATTATAATGTTTAACTCACAAATTGAATTTCTCTAAGTTTCTTGTCAAGTTTAGTGCTTAAAGTGAAAAAATATCCAGCAACAAATTGAGCTCATCTGACCACAGTTCGAAGTGCACGAATGACAAAGCAACCATTTACATCCGTGTCTTCATTTAAGTTTGCAGCACTTCTTATATTGCCAGAAATACCTTGCTCTACCAGATCAAAGGAGGAAATAAGCAGGGAAGAGCATTACGGCCCTCTGCCACAAAAACAATACCCCCACATAGTGCAGCACATTGTGGAAACCATGAACACTTATTCTTTTACGATGGCTAAATATTGTTTTATTGTCAGTAACAAAAGCAGGATTGTGGATTCTTTCTCAAAATGTCTCTACAGCTTGAGCACTATGTACCCTTATAAGCATGGATGGATCTGAATGCAGAAGCTCTGAAAGTACAGATTATTACAGCTTTATTTAAAAAGCCATTTACTAAAAACAAACTTTGGGAAATAAATAAAATTAAAGCAGTTTTTACAACCTAACCTTTCAGTTTACTCAGAGACTTAGTTTTCCTTTGTCCACCAAACTGTCATGAATGTCTTGGACTTGACCCTGCATCTCATGATTTCTAAAAAGGACTGTATCTAAAAAATTTAGCCCAATTAGTAAAGCAAATTCCAAGGTTTTTTGATCAAGCTGATAATTGTAATTACAGCATTACAGCATGCATACAAGTTGTGCAAGGACATTTTATTCATATAGCTGATTTTTAGTAACATTGCAATGCAAGGTGCTCTACAGCATTACAAGGAAAATAAAATAACAAAATAACCAAAAAAAGTAACCAAATAAAACATAATGGTTAAAAATTAAACATTACACTTCTGGATGTTTCAGTGGTTATTCAAAAAGAGCTCTGTACAAATGGGGTTTTATCCTTGATTTAGGGGAACTCTGTGTTTTAACACTTTTTTTTTTCACTAGGTTTGTATATGGTTCGGCATAACAACGAAACGCTGGTTCTCCATATTTGGTTCTGATTTTGGAGATGCAGAGCAGACTAGAATCCGACAACCAAAGAGTAGTCTAAAAGGAAAAATGAAACTTTTTGCTGTAAAAGCTGAAGCTGTGTGCTGATGCTTGATCGTTTCTCTGAAGGTCCAAATATAATAACTGACAAACATACAGAAACAAGAAATAAATGATTGCATTTAATTCCAACAAAAGGGTCAGGCTAGTAAATAAGTATTATTGTATGAAAGGTTTAGTCTTGAAAACTATGCCTACCTGTTAAACTATTATGCATGTTATCGCAGAACAACCATGAACCTCTGTGTATCGTATTGGCATTCTTAAGACAGATCAACTCAAAAAAGGGCACAACTGTAATGTGGAAGAAAAAAATGAATGGATGCATTATTTCCTGTTTGTGATTATTACACTTTTAAATAATCTTTCTACCTGTTCGGCTTGATATCACTCGCGTTTTTTCATAAACTGGGCTTTGTGTTTACAATCTTAGCATTCTTCCACATGTAGCATGTTTTATATTTCAGAACTGCGATCTCATTTCAGTATGACCAAGACAGTTTAGTGTTTGTCACTCTTTTTTAAAAGGTACATGCAAAAATAAAAGTTGGAAGATCACCAGACTTTCCCACCTTAGCAGTGAATCTCAGTAGCTCATCTATTGAGTCATCTATCCTAGTCTGATTACTCCTATCTTTATCTACCCTGTTAAGGGGGGAGGACATGTCTTGGAAATGTTGTAGTTGTGCTATACTCTTTCCATTTTTGAATGACAGATTTGACAGTGCTGTATTAGATTTTTAAACATTGGCACATTGTTTGTTAATAACACAAACGGACTGTAAACTTCACACAACTTTTTTCATGACCAGTTAGACATGTTCCTTTGTCATGATTATGCATTTGTGCATTTATATTTGTAAAGAATAGTGTCAAACCTGGCATAATTTTCCTTTTTAGTTCAGTTTGTTTTTGAATAACAGAAAAAGAAAGTTATTTTAAAGGTTATAGGTACCTAAAATAATGAGGAAAAGTTCAAAGAATATTTACATCTTTGTATTGGATTTCATGTTGGTAAATATATAAAATATGCTTATTTGTTTTCGGATGTATTATCTCTCTGTTTAAAAGTGCATTTTTTAGCCACCTAACCTACATGCAACAACAAATCGAGATCAATAAATAAGTAATAGTAAAAACAGCTAAGACAAAGAATATTATATCATAACCACCACCTAATATGTTACAAGTCATGTCTGGACATCACTTGTGTTTCAGAAACAAGTCTTACAGATTTACAGGTGTGTGGTTTCCACCACTGTCCTGTTTATATGAATTGGAGTTTATGTTGGGAAATTCTGGCCGAAGGTGCAAACTAAGACTGAAGAAGGTGAGTTAGCGTAGACATAGCTGTGATAGCTGGGATAGTGATGCTGTTTATTAATTTCCAAAGGAACATTGCAACAGTAATAGCCATGGTACTTAACATGGTGGTATTCACAAACTCAGTAAAATGTATCTCTAGTGCCAAGATATGCTTCAACACTTATTTCCTTAGGTTGTTAAAACAGATGAAAAAGATGTGGAAACTCTGCCAAAACTAAAAAATATGTGACCCTTTAATAGCCTTTCTTTAGTACATTACCATAGCTGAATTTCGGAGCATCATTCAAGAACCAACAGAAATGTGTGCAAATCTATCTGCAAAATGTGGAGTATGGATAGTTTTGGCCCATTACCAAATATGTCAATCTCAGTGGCAAATGGAGAGATCCAAAACAAGTATACAGCATGTACAGACTATTCATAGCTGCCTCACAATGACTGGACTGTAGATAGGGCTTTGACATGCCGGTCATTCGGCATGCGCGGTCTCCAGCACAACCAATTCTGTCACCAAATGTAAAGTCCTACTGTCCCCAAAATCCCTCCCAATTATAAAAGGTCCTTGAGCTGCCGTTTTGCCCCCTCTCCAGCTCCTGTCTGATTACTGAGTGTGAGGTGAGCTGTGTAGCCAATCAGCCACAAAGCTCAGAGCACCAAGAGGTCAGAGGAAAAAATCAAATCCAAAACAGTGCAAAAAATAAACTAAAGGGAAACTACAGGGCCACAATTACTGGCCATCCAGCCAGGCCTCTGCTCCAGCACTCAAGAGCTGCCGTGATTTCCGACAAAAGAGGTTATTAGTTTTTATTGGAGGAAATAGATGCTGGGTGGCTTTAAATGGCAGAGTAATGCAGGGCTAGCGGTGGGGTGGGGGGTTAGGCATATGTGTGTAGGGTTGGGGGTGGTGGGGATGTTGGGGTTTTTCTGACCTGGGTCACCCAAGAGTCCCAGTGAACTGAACTCTCCAGGGAAGAGCATTGCTCTCTACCCTTGATCCTATTTTGGAAAGATACAGTATACATGTATATTTTTGGATGTGGATATAATTCTAGAAATAGTTTAAGGTCATTGTGTAAAATTAAATTTTGCATTCTATGCAAAAACAAAGCAGTTCATTTTAAGTTGGTGTTTGACATAAACAGGTGCTTCGTTCAGGAGAAAGGAACGTGAAAACACTCTCTGTCAGACTGGATACCCTTAGGTTGTGCCCGGCTAAATGACCGCCACAGGATTTCTTGTCACGAGCGCCTGAGTCTGTTACTAGAGAAGAAGACGATAAGCGTGCAGCCATGTTTGCCTTTGTGCATGGCTACCGGTGTGTGTACTCTGCTGTGTGTGACATTATTTCAGAGCATGTAAGCTATGATGTGTTCACGTCAGATCAAGTGGTCTCCAGAAGCTCTGGTGTTTGTTCAGTGACAGATGTTTTGTGTCAGCCGGAGAACAGCTGAATGGTCTCGTGGTTAATTTAAGCCCATGATGCAACTGTTCTGTCTCCGCTTTAATTGCGAGCCTCTGTTTCAAAATATGTCATGGCATGTCAAAGCAGATAATATGGTAATGTCGTCTGTTGTGAGAGCTCACGTGCATGTTTCTCTTTATTGCACATGCAGTCCATGATCCCATCCTAATCTGTATTCAGAGCAGGTGAGCTGCAGCGCAGACCCACAGCTCAGTGACTAATGGAGGGGCTGATGGGGGCCTGATGACGACCACAGGGCCATTTGTACACATACACGCAGAGTGCACATATACAAACACAAATACTATATCCAGTCGGTGCGACTCCCATCACGCAGCTAGTGGCCAAGCAAGTTAATTACATTGACCATTTACAACTGTCATAACACCCCCCCCCCTCCCCATTTGAAGCACAGGGAATGCAATTTGATAAATTTTATCATCTTTCTCAGTAAGTGAGTAACAATTGAAGTGCAAAGCATCACCCTTTTCCTATGTTGATTACCCTGCTCCTTTTTCTGAGATTTTTTTGGGTTTTTCTTTAATTGCTTCTACTGCAAACTTTTGAAGCGAACCAATAAGTTGATTGCCAGGATGTGTAAGGGAGTTAGAAAATTAATGTCACTCCGGGGTCACTGCATCAGAAAGGCACACATAAATGCGCCCCATGTGTTTTAAAATGTTAGAGGGCTAATGAAAAGAGTTCTTCAAGTTTCTTTCACAACTTTTGGAAAACTACAGACAAATAAATGTTATGTCACCCCTGAAAAGAATAGAGAGGCTTAAAAATATAATTAAAGGAATACCTGTTGCTAAGATATCCCCCTGTGGCAGAATTGCTGATAGCATTGCTGTCAATAACAGTTAGTCTCTAGTAATGTCACATTGCTGGATTACACAGAGAGTGTAATATTTGATTTAGCTGTTTAATCATCTCTTTTGAACATACACTAAATGATTCTCCTTTTAGGAGTTCTCCTCTTTAGCTCTTTAGTAAAGGGTATCAGAAGTGGTTAGTAACTGGTAACATTTATTCAGTTGTATTTGATTGAGTAGCTTTTTTGGAAAGAAAATATACCAACAATTTCTGACTACTCCACTTACCTCAAACAAAGTATTTTCATTATACCAGTTTTCTGAGGCCTTAATTGCGTGATATAACGTATATTTATTGATTTAAATACTCTTTTAAACATTTTATGAGATGATCAAGTTTTTGTTTTTTTTACTAATTGTTAAAACATGTTCGCTCTATCACCTGTGTTATGCTGAGTTTTTTGGAGGGATTTTGGTCTATAAAGAGCATCATTTTAGTTGCAGGTTTGAACATAGGAAACGATTTTCACCACTTCCAAATCAGTCCAACTCTTTAGAAAAAACAAAAAAAAGCCTTTTAGTGGGAAATTCCTCTGACCCATTATGTTCAAGGCAACAACAAGACGATGACCTCCTGCACTGAAACAAAGTCCCCTGAAATATGACAAAAGCCACTCATGTACGACTTGACTGGTCCAAAACTTTAACTTGATCTCCAAAGTCTCTAGATTCCATTTTAAGTCATCGATCATCAGTTAAATGTCCTGATAGGACAAATACACAGGAAGCTCATGATAAACTTTCAGGAAGAAAAAAATAAATCCTGCCCTGGGGACTTTAAAAATTTTTTTATATGAAAATGTAGAAATAACATAACTGAAAAGTTCACATAAATATTCTCTGCATTCCTTTTGAATTTACATTTTAGGCACACAGACTATGCAGGATCTGTGTGTCTCCTGTAAGAAACTTCTTTTTTCTTTTTTTTTTTTCTATTTTCTTATTTTTCTCCCTATTCTCTACTCTTTCTTCTCTATGCTGAGTTTGGCCCAAAGAGCTAACAGCCAGTGACCTAGGAGTCTCCAGGGCTCCCAGGGAGAAAGGTAATGGGCCCAACCCCGGAACGCACTCTCACTCTTTGCACACACAGGGCTGCCGGCAGCTTTGATCCAGTAGCCCCCACTTCGGTCTCCTGACGCCTGGTAAGGAAATTCATAGGAACAACTGGAAGGGGCATGTGTTTATTCAGCCCCTTTAATGAGGAGGGAGACGGATTATCAGGGGCCTAAATCGCCCCCCAAAAAAACACAGGGAAAGAAACTGCTGCTCATTCCAGATGTGGCTCCAACAGCAGTCACTCAAAAAGAATCCAGCAGAGCAAGAGTGTGAGGAAAAGCAAGAGAGAGAAAAAGACACAAATGGTTTTAGTATGAAAGATGGCAAGACTAGTGGTCAGCAGGAGAATTTCTCCATGTTTTCTCTGTCTGGCCTGATGTCGGAGCTACCAAAGTGTCTCTTTGTGAACACAGAGTAGCCACCCAGGGGCAGCAAGGAGAGCTCTGAGAATGAGTATGCAGTTTTTCTTTTCCATATTTTGAAAAGCAGCATGTTTGAAAGCATAAGTAACCAGAACTTGTAGGCTTTCGTTTTACTTTAGACAATTTGTGCTGTATTAAAGAGAAAAAGAAGCCATTTCTTGAGCCTGCCACATGACTCCTAATGTGTTATTTTTTTTTTCAATTTTTGCACAGAGCTTCTTTGTAATCATTACTAATGCAGCAAACCAAGTGACATCAGATCTGACGTATCAAGCCTCTCTGCCCCAAGAATGGAAGCAAAAGCCCGATCTACTTATAAAGCAGCAAAAAAAACTGCAGGTTTTGAAAGCACAAAGGTTTAGGAGCGGATTATAGGTTGGACACTGGTCAAATATCCTCACACAGAGAGAGCAAAAGGTCAGCATGGCTGCATATTTACATGTGATTTCAAAAAATGCCTGGTTTCAGTCAGTCTTCACACTACCAGCCGTTT
>JAVLVB010000768.1:2501051-2521130 GCA_032876305.1 Orestias chungarensis | reverse complement strand
CCCCCCCCCCGATACGCCGGTGAACAGGCAGGGGGAAGGGAGCAATAGAAACGACTGCATAAGGGATGTATTTGCAATATGTGTATTAAGGGGAGGTGGGTAGTAGGGGGTAGGGACGAGGGGGTCACAATTTGGGAGAGGAGGATTCTGAAAGGAGGGGAAAAGAATACATAAGAAATTATTTTAAGTTAATTCAGTGTCTGGGATTGCCTAATCATCCAAGGTGCTGCCTAATGACATCACTGCCTTTTCCATGCAATTTTGTGTTTAGGCCTCATCCAATGGAATAAAAAAATAATTAGCTTTTGATACATCTGTGTATATATAAAAGACAATAACTTAGTACAGACATACCAGTCCCCCTTTTTATTTGTATTTAGTGATAAGAAAAAGTTATGAAAATGATCGTGATGTGGTTTTTGAATCCACTTTTTACAACAAATTAAAAAAGAGAAATACGTATTAGTATAATTTTTTGACTTTGAAAAAGGGAGCTGACACAGGTTTTAAATGCCTGCATAAGATCGTGTTGCCCCGCTGGTCAACAGGATGCTGCAGTGTGCCCCCATGGGATTAAACGTCTAGGCAGAAGTCATGACTGCAAAGTGGACCCTCAAGACTGTGTCAGCACCAGCAGCATTGACCCTCTTCCACAGCAGGAGCAGCAGAGTAGAACGACGGAAACACATCTATCCAGGAAAATAACTGACAGTGAGCTGTGCCTGAATGTGAGGTTTAAAATCCTATACATTGAAACAGAATTTACTCAGTGACCAGTAGTTCTTTACAAATATCAGACCAACTAATGTACTTACAGGTGACGTAACTTGCGCTACATTTTACAAAGCTAAAGTCCGTGCTGCAACATCAACAAGAAAACAAATTCGCAGCCACATGACGACGGTCTGTTTCACATACAAAGAAAGATAATGTGACCCAAGGCCAGGCTGTACCATTCTGTCACTGACATTATGGCTTAAGTAAAGTTGGAAAATTACTCCAGTAGTATTACTAGTGCATCTGAATAACACCATTATAATCATACAAACATCCCTGTGTTATGGTTTAAAGCCCCAGTAAGAAAATAAAATGCATTATTACTTCTTAATCTTGAATTAAGAGAGACTAAGTGAAGGAAGTGAAAGTCGAGGAAAAGCTTTAATCCTTTTCCTACACACCTCCATCTGTCTGCACCATGTCTATGCCTCCCCATGTTCCAAGTGAGAAAAAAAAAGGATTATATAAAACAGCAGCATCCATATTCATGATTGGTGTGGTTGACATAACCAACACTATCATATGTTCTCCTTGACCTCGTCATTCTCATCGGACAAACGAGATAGCAACCAGCACTCCCACAACCTGATCTACCCCTCTGCGTACATCTTCCAAACACGCAACCATATAACATCACTAAACACTCAAAGAGTTAATGTTTCCTTCTTTTTCTCCCCTGTTTTTCTACTTTCAATTTTCCTGAATAACATTATTATGTTTTATTAATATCTTTGAATTATTGCTCATTTTCCTCTTAAAATGGAGTGCCTTAATTCACATTTGAAGTACTCATCAAGGCTGAACATTGAAATGAATATGGAAAGATACATTATGATTGCAAAAATGCTAAGAGTGAATTAAAAATATATAACAATACTGAAATATTAAGTATTAATTTCAGAAAGATAATTTGCCATGGGAAGGGGAAAAAGGCTTTTCATTACTTCTATAACTTTCTTTCTTAAGTGTGCTTCACTATGAATGAATAATGTGTAATTACCTTGTACCTGTGTATCAAATAGAATATAAAAGAAGTTGGCTTGGAGTATCTGAAAGCCTATCATATGTTTACTTTCATTAAATTGGAACGTAAAATGAACATAGGTTATGGATAAAGAGATGAATCAAGGAAAAATCCCTGTTTATTGAACAGCGCAGCACCAGATGAAATTCAAACACAAAATTCAAACTAACTCTGTCCTTACAGGATAGTTTCCTAAACTATCCATGTTCAACTCCGCAGTTTCTTTTTTATTTTACAATGGTTAACTCCAATTCCCATGATCACCATTGAAAGCATGACCTTGTGCTGTGTGACAGGAGATAGCCGCAGCATTAAGATAGGATGCCACTTATCATCAAGGGACGAGGTGGCTGTTTAATTTCACACCACCAGTGGCTAAAACCCCTGTTAGTGTGGAGTGCCACAATGGCAGCCACGCTTGGGGAGCAGATGTCCTCATGAAGGGGTGTAAAGAGGGAGGAGGTTGTGTTGGGAGAAGGGCAGAAGGGGGGAGGAATAAGGGTTTTGATGTGTTTAGTGTGTGTGTCTGTGTGTTCTGTCATCATGTATTGTACTCAGACCGCAGACTGACATTGTGCACATGCCCAGTAAAACAGCGCCTCTGTCTTTCATTGGTGCAAAAGCAGCACCGGGAACCACACACATGTTAGCATCCCGTTCGGTCACGCTTACGGACCCTGACTGAAGGGTACAGAAATTTGATCCCACTGCGGGGCCTGAAAGAAGATGGCCACGAGTGACTGTGCAGATTGGATGGCGTTAGATGACAGGTAAGCCACGTGCAAAAACAAAACACTCTCCATTGTCAACTGTAGCCAGATACAAACTTGAGCTATGGTCGGACAGAAGCCTGTCTGTTTATTCTGAGTCCCCACCCCGTTCCCCCACGGTCACAGCCCAACACTCAAACCTAACACAGGAAGACCACTGCACATGATAAATTGGCGTCTGACAAGACTGCGGGCTTAAACAGTGACCAGCGAATCCCAACACCGCTGAATATAAAACAGAGTAGTGAGAGCTGCAAGAAAATGGCGTCCCTCTCAAACATGGCTGCTTCCCGATGTCCACGCAAAAGCAGGAGGAGAAAAAAAGGTCACCTCTCATCTTTTGATACACACCATCTTCCCTCTTTAAATTCATATCTGTAGTTTTTCACTATATAAAACTCATAACCAACTCTTGTTTTCCTCTGGTCACTTTCCTCGCTCCACTCTGTAGATGTTGGCTTTTTACGTTAAAGACACAGAAGGACACACGTAGTTGCATCTAAACAATGACTAAATTGTGAAAGGGAAAGCATGCTCTTAAAACTAATTACTTCTCAGAAAGAAATGGACGAATGAATGTAAAAAAAAAGCCCATCAAAGGTTTTTTTTTATTTTATTTTTTAAATAAGCAGGGAAAACTATAGTTCCTACTACCATTAAACATTAAAGCCACTGTGATTCTAAATATCACATAAGTGCGGCCATCCAATCAGATTAATTCATTTTTCCACTGTTTCAAAAATGTCTGCAACTCCCCCAATAATAATGGGTGTACACTGCTGAATAATTATTTTCAACAAATTGGACGATCAAGTTAAAGATTAAAAATGTTTATTCAGCGAAAGGTGAAATATTCTAGTGGCTCTCATGGGTAACAGCATACTCTAAGTCAGTAAATCACCCGAGTGGCATGTTTTGCAGTTCATTGCGTTTTGTTTTGGGCGAGTGGTTGATGTACCGGTGGCCCCAGTAGCCTGTGGTGGAAGTGGCTGCTGATGTGGGTGTCTAAAAGGGGATAATAAAGTGGCGACCAGCCTCGATTTTGGCAATGTTACATTCACCATGTACCCCAGCTGTGAAAGGGCCATTCCCAAATGAAGCCATTAGACTGTCATAATCCTGAGCCATTATATGTTGCTTGAAAAGTGTGATAATACAAGAAAACCAATCCTTAATGTAACTTATGTCTTTTCATTTGTCGGTTAGCAGCCACCAAAATGTTTCAACTCCTTATTATGCTCTCAAAAAAGAAAAAAAAAACTTTACACACCATACATCAACTATCTTTAATCTTGCCTCTCTTTCTGACAGACATCTTGCCAATCTAAGCCTATCTAGTGCACAACAGGTATAAATTACTCTAACAACCTGGCCACTGCATTCAGC
The DNA here is from genome assembly GCA_032876305.1 of Orestias chungarensis. Classification (NCBI taxonomy): domain Eukaryota; kingdom Metazoa; phylum Chordata; class Actinopteri; order Cyprinodontiformes; family Cyprinodontidae; genus Orestias; species Orestias chungarensis. The sequence goes on along the minus strand of JAVLVB010000768.1, from coordinate 2,517,173 downwards.
TACATACAAACAATTTTCTTCAAAGCACACAGCAGCAGTTAGACCAAAGAAGGGCATCAGCGCCTGTTTTCGTCCAAATATGGGCATATCTTAAGACCATGAGGTTCAAACAGTCCCTGATGTACAACATCAAAATCTTTTTTTCATCACTTGCAGAATATTTTGTTATGCATCTTTTTTTTGAACCAGGCTACACTTACACAACCAAATGCAAAAGTACTGCAAATCCTGAAAAATTGTAATAGCTTCAAGTGTAACTGGCTTGGAGCGGGAATACCTTGTAAACATTATTCAAATTCACTGGCTGTAACCATTATTTTGACCTGGCATCAGCCAGTATGAGATTTTAATAGGATAATAAACTTGAGTAAAAATACCGCCTTTTCACGCAATCAAATAATTTACACAAAATTAAAAAGCCAAGATGCTATAAATTAAAACAGAAAAGAAAGAGCTATTTTAATTCTAGAATAACAATGATTTTTGTGCCAACACAATTATCTGTAATATTACTTTATTGGTCCAGATTTTGGTGCACTGACTGTAGCATAAATACATCTTACAATTGGTAGGAAATTTCATTTTTAAAATCATGCAAAGGATGTTGTAATTTTTCCCAAATTTTGTTCAATAGTGACAGGAAGTGAGGTAAATCCAAAAGTTTTATTGCCCTGACTGACTTATATTCAAATTAACATGTATTCAACCAAGAAGTGTGTGTTTTGATACCACATCATGCTGCGAGAGATAATTAAACTGTTTAACATTAGTTTGTTAAAATAATATATAGTATTTAAATAATGGCATTTACAGTACTCTTCTCAATTATCACTGGAAAACTCTAAGTTGGTGATACAGCAAATGGACAGTTCTCATAAATGGCCCCTCCATCTGCTCTACTGCTGCAGCGGGTAACGTTATCTGACCCATCTGTGCACTGCCAGCCAGCAGCTAATCAGCCAAATACCATGCACCTGTTTTCCTGGGCTTGTATAAAACTCTTTGGCAGACAGATGGTGCCAGATTTTTGAAAGCCTAAGAAGAGTGAGTTAAGATGTAGCAATCATTGCCTGAGTTAGTGCTCTTGAACACGTCTTTGTTTCATGGTTTTCCATCTCACCTTGCCTTCCTCGGATACTTATCTTGCTTCTGAACTCCTGGACACTGAACTGACTTCTGATTAACCCTTTCAGCCTGTTTCTGCATTCACATGCACAACTTAGTTTCTGTGTCATGGGTTTAATATCAGAAGTATCCTTAGAGAGTGAGTCCAGCCTCGGCTTCCTTTTACAGGGATTTCTCTTTTTATCAGTCTGTCTTCCACTCATTCCTTGTTGTTTTCATTAAACATACCTATCTTACTAAAGCTGTGTCTGCTGAAATTTCAGGTGCTCCTGTCACCTTCACATCCCGTTGCTGACCAGCTTTCTTGTATGTCTTATATTTTGTCATTTTAATGTTTGAGTATGAGGCTGCTCTGAAATCTTTGGCTCAGTCAATACATTTTCCATCAAGCTCACACAGGGATTTAATTCAATTCCATTTCTTTTATATAGCACCAATTTACTATATGTCTTCTCAAGACACTTTACAATTAAACAATTTATTCCAATCATACATAAAGTCATATATGTTACACGGATACGATTAATAAACAATCTAAAGAAACCGACAAGATTTTGTTTGAACCAGTTAAAATCTTCAATAATACTTCCAGTCAGAAGAATTACGTTGATTCCTGGGTCTGTTGCGATATGAGTCATTTCGGGCTTAACAAAGTGATATCAGCTTCTTAATTATGCTTTGGTAGAAATAAAAAAAGTGGCATTTTGGCGCCCAAACGGCATGACGTTAGACTAGCTAGAGAGGAACACTGGTTTAAAGTCATTGGGTTTCTGCTTTGCAACTCCGCTCTGTCAGTCTCAGTCGTCGTGTCGTTGGGCAAGAAATTTCACCTGCCTTGCCTATTGGTGGTGCCATTAATTGTAGAAGCCTAGCTCAAGTTACGCTGCAACATAGCTGAGCACTAGAAATGACTGAATGAATGACAAATGAAAATTAATTCAGCGTGAACCAGAAGGCTGGACACAAATGAAAAGGAAGACTGCTACACATACAGCTATTTCAAAAGTTCTATGTGTGCTTATTTAGTTTTCCAACTATCAGTGTCCTTGTATTATCAACCAGTAATAAAATCAAACAGTCATATTTGTCTTGCTTATGAGCAAAGAAAAGACATCATAGCTCTCTTGCAGCCAAAAAACACTCCATAAAAACATAACATTTTCTGGTTACTCTTGCATCTTCTCCGGGATCTAATATAAAGTGCTTTAAACCCTAATATCTTGGTTTTAAAATCTTACCCTTTATGTCAATGAAGTGTGTTAAGATTACAAACCTTAATATAAATATAAAAGCAAAAATAAATAAATAAATAATAATTCTACCAAAGCAAACTTACTCAATTAAAGATGGACCCTTCCCCTAACCTGCAGCTAAAACTGGGATGTGAGAAACAACATTTGAATAAGTTGACAGAGTTTATCAAAATGACAGGCAATTAGATTGGCCAAACACATTGTAAAAAAAAGAGCGCAAATTCCCCAGCTCCACTGCTGCTCCCGGACAGCCCTAAATTAAAAAACCCTAAAGTCCATTAGGCTAAACAGCCTGAGGAAAGACTTTGTCTCACCACAGAAAAATGACAGTAAACTCAGCCAATCATGCCGCCGATCAATTATGCATGAATTATATTTTACTTAGACTGTGCAAAATGTTTTCTGTTAATTTACCTAAATGTACACTTTCTGTTATTTCGGAGATGTGTATAGGCATGCACACTCCCTGAATTAGGGTTTTCTCAAAGATTTATCAGCCCGTTGTGCTTTTTGAGGTGAAAACACTAATGATGAGTTGTGCTTTGACTGCAAAAGCCACAGGCAAAGCTCAAGAAGGTCCTCCACGGCGATAAACATATTCCATTATAAATGTAGTCACGGAAATTGACCCAAAACTAAAGGGATTAAGGTGTATTTGTAAACAGGGCTTATAATAACTGAAGAATTTCTAAAACTGTAAAAAAAAAAAACAGGGAAGAAGGAGGACGCTGAAAATAACGTAGATTTGGGAGGAAGGGTTCGCCTTGACCTGACCTGTCTCTGATTGTGGCCTGTTGAGCTGGTGGTCCCTAAGGTCCCTGTGGTGACACAGACCTCTAATGATGACCTCTGTCTGACCATGATAGTAGCAGACAGGTACTGCTCACCAGTGTCAAAAAGGTTTCAATAATTGGTCACTGTGTTAATAGCAAGTGATCTAACAACCTCTAAAACCTGACCTTGTTTGGTGCCAATCCATGGACACCATCACTCCTAAACTGTGTTCTTTTTGTTTTAAACTTTATGGTGAAAAAGTGGAGCTGGAAATAAAACATTTATTTTGTGTATAAGATGACTCAGAAAAAGAGGTATTTAGGAAATTAAAAATAAATAAATAATCATACATCCTTTTTGTAAATTGCCACAGTGCATCTGTTTTGAGCATGTTTTTGAATTTATGAAAAGCATAAATTGGAGGGAACCTACCAGAACATTTTTGTTTTAAATGCTGATGTCATTGAATCTACAGACATAGCATTTGTAATTCCTAATTTTTGAAAGTCTGTTGACACCCTTTCCATTTTTTATTGTAAATGGTAGCCCTGCAGGATCACTATAGGGTTAAAGCTGCTGGAGAGGATTCCATAGTTATTTATTTTTATTAAAATGTATATTGCTAAGAATGCTATTAACTTTTTATAGTCTCTCATTTTTCATTTCTAAACAAAGTTCTTACTTTGTGCACTCTTTGTTTACTTTCCTGTTGAAATGGCTCATTACTCAGTGCCTTAGTGTAAAAAATACTTTGATACAACATCTGTTTGAATTGGTGGCTATGAAACGAAACCTCTGTTCAGAAAATGTCCAGGGTAAATACAAACAACTCCAATCACTGTTTATGTTGAGGTTATTTAGATATTTACACACACAAAACACTGTTTCTTGCACCACCCATTCAACTTTATGAGAGGTCTTGATCTTCCACGCCAGCTGCCTCTTATATTACATGCAACACAATCCACCTTTACACACTAATTTGTTTTCTTTGCCTCTTTTTCTGTTTCAATGTAACTGAGCCCCAGAATATATACAGATTAAATAGAGCTAATAGAATCATTATCCAATTCAGATCGATGTAAATTTAGCACCAGTACGCTTGAAAGGCAAAAATATTGAAATACAACACTGTCTGCGCTCTTTCATTCATCCGCCTACAACTGACGTGTGCTGCCACCAGACATGAATTACCAGACAGGCCCATTACAGCTAATAAGAACCTTAAAAAACACCCTTTATTAATGCATGAGAGAGTTCTGATCCTGGGGAAAGTTTCATAGGGAAAGCAATAATTTCTGAGCCACAGACAGCACAATAAGATGCTTCCCATTATATCTGAAAAGTCAACAAAGTGGTTGAGGTCAAATCAACCTGAGCAACTGAAGCTCCATACGGAGCAACTAAAGCTTACTCATGAGATGTTGTCAATCAAAAACTTTTAAATCAGGAATCACCCAGCATGTGTGGATTCAAAAACTCACACAAGGCCACAGATAGGGAAAGAAACAGATTACAAACCATGTTTTTAAAAAGTATTTTTTTTAATATTAGAAAAAGGCCTTCCTTTTAATTTTAAAATCCAACTACTGTAAATATTTTCACATTACAAATAGATAAAAGAAAACCCAAAATAATGCCAAGGCTGTATCTCGATTTTACCTTTAGTTTTCTTAATACCTGAAGGGAAAATAAAATAAAATAATATAATTAAACACTTATAACCTTTTTTTGCATTTAAAAGTTTAAACAACTTTTACTCCAATATATCATTTTTTATCTGTTTTTAAATAATTCTAAATATGCAAACATTATGTGCACATTTTAATATTTGCATATTAAAAGCAAAGCATATAAAATAATAAAGCCCTTCTAAAAGACTGACACCAAAAACCCTTAAAATCAGTCTGGTTTCCCCAACATATTTTTATCTCTATAATTTACCTCAATAAATATGATTTTGATTTTAGTTAAAACATTCCTACACATCATTTTAAGGACTTATATTAAGCACCGTGACCAACCCAGAAATAGACATTTGTGAATTATATAAAAAACATATAAAAATAATTAATTCCTTTAAATAAAATACCAGCATCAACCTGTCAGACTCACTTTTACAAAGTCACAAATTCTTTAATAGTTCATTAAAAACCTGATTCACAAAACTTAATTATCAAACAGTTTTCTATACCATTTGATCAAAACCTTTATTGGAATGCAATTAAATTATTGAATGAGGAATAATTTCTGGTCGAACTTCTGTAGCAACGAATATAGTTTTTGACAGAGACTGCCGCATTATAAAGTCTGGACATGGTTATCGGAACTTCGAATGGTACAAATGATGGAAATTTATTAAAGTGGTCACCAAGTACCTTATTCCCCACGGAAAGCCCTGGAGTCTGAAACTAGTCAGTTGGGAGCAGCAGACTCTGAGCCACCTTGCAGTGGAACTATATACAGAGAACAGAGGGAGAAGACCCGCATTTGAAAGATTGAGGCAGCACCTCGAAATCATCACCCACTTATAAAAAGTGTCAATACTTTTAGATGTTGCACTTTACTCCCCTATATTTATGCAACGCTGGTGCTAAAACACAAAATATTAAAAGTTTAAAATAAAAAATTGTATTTAAAGTTATAATTAATGAGGATAGAGGCATATAAAATTACATCCACTTTATCATGCTCACAGTTTGATTTATTTTCAAATACTGAGTTACACAGAAATTTTTTTTTATAATTTTCTTAATTGTTTTTCTCCATCTGGAAAGAACAAACTTCACTGAGTATGGCGACTTCCCTTTGAAACCCTGCTTGGGAAGCTCATTAAACCTAAAAGGTCAGAGGGTCATGTTTGGACGGAGACGGCATCCCATACTGAACTCGACGAAACGCAGCAGACCATCTGCTGTCTGTGTATGACACACATAGCTGCCGCGTCGGAGCCTCTCTTGGCCCCTACCTAGCCTGGGAATAGCTCAAGGTCAAGGCCGACCCTTGAGGCTCTGAGCGGATATGGCAAATGTTTTTTATTGTTTAAAGAGGCAACCAAAAATTTGGGCTTACATTTTAATATGTACTCATTATTGTGGCTTAGACAGGTATAACAAAAGATTTACAAAACTTTCCTAAAATCTAAAATGGGTTGTAGACTTATTAAAATTTCTACCTTATTTGTAGACAATAGCCTCACTCTTGCTTTTTAAATATTCAAACCAGAGATTTTACATTGATTACTGGGTGATTTCCTCTAAACGCCTCAGCTCTGTTTCCCTGCCAGCTTAACAATATGCTTAAAAGACACCACTAAATTATGTCAATACCTAGATCAATACCAAAGGATGTCGAAGCAACCGAAAAGCTATGAAAGGATTCCCTTGGGTGGAATGCCCAGCACAGGTACTGTGTTAAGTTAAACACGCTAACATCAACGCAGAGTAATGTCTTCTCATGAGAAAAAAACAAAAAAAGCAAAAACAAAACAACAACTAAAAAACAAAAAAAACACAGCAGGACTGTGGGACATTTCCCGTCTGTCTAATGTGCTGCTGATCTACACCTACTGGGCTCAGAGTTGCTAAGGTGTACGCTATCTGCCGACAACATCAATCACTCAGTGGCTCTTATTACTGCCATTTAAAATACATTTAAAACAATTCACTGGAACCAATGTCCAACTCACCATGGACACTGATAGTGATGCGTTACAGTGAATTAATGGTTTAGCCCGAAACAGATGGGGCTTTTTTTTTTTCTCCTCCAGTACGTTTTATGTTTCCAGTCAAAAAGCCCATCTTCAGTAATGATTATTAAAATTAGTTGCAAGGAAAACAGCAAATTCAGTTTGAAGACGGCGAGTCATCGTGGGAGTCTCTGAGCTTCAAAGAACTGATACATGCACCTGGACTCTCATGTGAGCTTAGTAATAGACCCAATCACTCTAATTCCCTCTCAATTCTCACCCAAAATTGAAAGCTGCCAAATGCAGCCTTAATTACATACCACCCAATCACAGTGTGTGACCCAGTGTTTGCTCAACCGCATCCGTTCCTCTATCTATCCCCTCGGGAAGGAATGCAATGCATCCCTCCTGAGGTCTACATATATTTCAGAGGTTGCCATACACAGTTCCGGATAATATGAGATGAATATATTATGTATATGCACGAACAAAGAAAGAGATCTAAGGAGCAATCTGCTTGGTCAGCAATGGAAATGATCAGATCGAACAACAACCACAATTATGGATCTACTCTTGTATTTAACCAGCTTTTGAGGTTTATTAGCTTCTTCTGTCTTAATAGGCTTAAATGCACTCAAAGCATTCATCCAACTCTTTTTGGTCATATTTCATATATTTTGAAAATCTGTGAGCTAAATGATTGAATAACCACAACAATGCACGTCGTCTGGATCTCCACGACATCACTTCTGCCCCGCAGTACAAACCGGGGACGGCTGACAGCAACCACAGCAGACTTGCTGATTTCCGATCCTCTCAAGTCATGTGATCAGGGTGTCGGCACAGCGTTCACAGTGCAGGGAGGAGCTAACCATCACTACTCTCACCACCATTTTGTGTAGGTACCTGGCTTTCTTTTTGTGAGTATCTGGCTCATTTAGTTGCATCCTCCAAATTAGCTGTAAGATGCGCGCCATTTCTGCAATGTGCCTCATAGACAGCACGTTCTTTTGTTTTGTTTTTTCTTTTGTTTTTTGCAAAGGGTGACTCTATGGCAGACGTGTAGCTGAAGGAGAACGAGGGTGTGCCGCAGACAGAATCTTGTGCCATATCAGTGCACCAAAATTGCTATCCATTCTAGATTTCATGTTGTGAATTTTTTTTTTCCCCCCCTCTCCTCTTTCTCCTGGCTATGCTCCCGACAGACCCCTCTCCTCCCTGCCATTCTATGTATGAGGCTCATATGGTGAAGTGAAATTGCTGTCTGCGAGAGCATGCCTCTGCCTGTCCAGACTTCATCAGAGGGATTAAAGAAAGAGATGAAAAAAGAAGAATCAAAATAAAATGATGATAGCAGGACTATTGCTCTTTTTTTCTTTTCTTTTTTTCCCTGCACCCCTCATATCTGCTCCCCCACTTCCACCCCTGATAGCCCCAGTATAAGCTGAGTGGAACATCAGATGATAGAGAAGGATCTCTTGCTGGGATGCAGTGGTTTGGAGGGAAGGGTTGCCTGGTCCATGAGCTTCGGTTAGTTTGTTTGGCTCTGACAGTGTCTCACTACAAGAAAAAGGCAAATTACAGGCAGTGGCTTTCCTCTCCTCATCCAGAAAGGGAAGTTTAGCGAAAAACCTTTATCCAATTAAAAGAAAAATGACTCAGCAGTGGTGCAGCAGCCCTCTTTTACAGCTGCTTAGCTATCTTGCTATCTCTGATCTGTTCACACAAACAAACAAAAAACCAAATGTGAAACATTATATGAGCGGAGAGGTATGAACATACATGCTGAGGTGGTCTGTTAGATTCGCAATGATGGCGATTTTAGGAAAAATGAAAGGAGAGAGTGGAAAGATTGCAGGATATTAGGGAGTAATGGATGTCACACCAGGTCCCTGTAACAAATTTCAACATGCTTTCATCATTGCTCGATGAGACTGATCAAGGGAACAGGACATTACTTGGTTTGCAAGTGCTGTTATTACCCAGGAAGGGTAAATAGTTATTGCTGTGTTTATCATCCAGAAAGATTGGAGAGCAAGCAGGCAAACACATCTCCCTTTTTAATATATTCAATCATCAAATAAATCCAAGTTTATGTAGCAACTTTCAGAAATAAAGTTATTGTAATGATACGCAACATTACTCTGAACCTCAGGGATGTGGCTAATTAACTAGTTTTAACTGGCTTGAATAGCAGGAAGAAATACTCGGTTGTGAGTCAAAGTGATTTTGAGCTGACTAAATGTTAAAGAGACAAAGAGATCCTAAGAAGACTAAAATTCAACATGGAGAAGAAATCTCCCCGAGACGCGGAAATGGAGCAGGTTTCACAGCCATCTAATTGAAATGGAGTAAGTAGCTATGTATATTGTGAGATTTTATTTTATTTTTCTCGGATTTGCCAGATGCCAGATCCATTCCTGTGTTTGAAACAACCAAAAAGGAAGCCCTGACATTTTCCCCGGGCCGGCAGATTTTATCAAGACTGATTTTCTTTTTGTTTGAGCTTTTTATAAACCCAAGACACTTGAAATTTAAACCATGTTCAAGAAATATTATTTGCCACAGGGCAAGGTAAATCTCTTGGTGGGGCTTTTCAAAGGGCTGCCAAGGGTTTGTTTAAAATTGATTAAACTTAAAAATTTGTCTTTTTCTCTTGCTTTAACCTTTAAAGGCAGATGTTCTGCCTTGATTGTCAGGGTTTAAAAAAATGTTATGGGTTGGTTGTTTGAACTATAGCAGCAGAACTTAAATATTTGGAATAATATAAACGGAACGTAAAGATAGATTACTAATTATTACAAAGAAATGGTGAGTTTGCATATAAATTAAAACAAATAATCTGCATGTTATAAGGTAGAAAAATGTGTTGTTTCACAGCACGAGCGTGTGCAGGAAAGCATGAGTCTCTGCTGCAGTAAAAAAGGAAAAGGCTTATGAGCTGCATAAAACATCATTTTCTCTCATTGTTTAGGGAAGCAGCTCACAAATTTTATTCATCCTTCTTCCTCTAAGGGAGCGACTGACCCTCCAGCTGACCAATCCGCATGAAGCTCAGGGGGTGGGGTGACAAGAAGAGGAAAATGGAGGCAGAGAGCACCCCCGTTTCAGGCCGAGAGACAAACTCCATCTTTCCGACAGTTATTCTCCTTTAACAAAATCAATGGTGTAAGTGGAGCCAATAAATCATTATTCCGCTTTATTCAGTACATGAAACTGGACTTGTTTCAATTCAGATGGAGGAAAAAAAACTTCATTTGGTACTCCTGTGTGCAGAGAAAGTAAAAAGACAGGTGGGGGAAGATGTGGACCGGAGTTGTAGCCACAAACTGTCCTCCAGCGCTTGGAAGGAGAATTGGGGGTGGAGGGGATGGCGGTCAAATGCCGAGCAAGTTTAAAGCTTGCTGCTTCAGGGGAGCAGGACGTACTAGCAGAGGGCGCTACAGCAGGGACTCTCCGGCAGAGACCCTTTTATCTGGACAACACCTGGGGGAGCCCAGGGGCCACCCAGCTCCATGGCACAGTCGTGACTTGGTAACACACAACAAACGAATAAGACTTTCAGCCTCAGTGTGAGAGCAGAACACTGAACGCATATATGTCACAGATTATTTCACTTTTTTTGATACATCAGAAGATAATTATCAATATAAATCAAATACAGCATATATGTGATCAGAAATGTAACCAAAATGGGGTTTTCTCATAACAACAGATTACATATTTTCTTTTAGATCTGTGTTTCTGTGTAGGTGCTTGGATCTGGTTTATATTTTTTTGGGTTACTTTCCCTTTAAAACTTCTTCAAATTTACCTTCATGGATAAGCCATAATTTGGACTTTATCTAGTTCATTAGTTTACTAAACATTTAAAGAGTTTAAAAATACAATTAACTCCAGATTGACACAAATGTTTTGAAATGTTTGAAAGGAACCTGTAAGTTTAGAAGACTTAGACTGGAACCTAAAGATGTATTGAAGCATACTTCCAAAAATAATGCTCAGGGCCACATGGTATATTTTAAACGAGGTTTCTGTCTACTGTGACGTGCTTTAGAGCTTATGAGGAGCTCCCTGGGGCACCTTGACTTTCCCAGAAACTGCCTCCGAGGCTCTTCAGGTTAACATGTCCAGTTCGACTGTCAGATCAATAGTTTTAAGTGACTTCATCAAACCATGTGAACACAAGCGACTGCACAATTGCAAAACTGAAAGCATTCGGCTACCTTACAGCAGCACTGCAAATCTGTTGCAATGCTGCAGAAAAATAAAAAATAAAAAAAGGAACAAGGAAGACAAAATAACTTGTTCTAGTTAATAACTTTCAAAAAGATAATCCTATTTCAGGTCTAAAGCTACAGCAGTTGTGGTGAGATTTATACGATCCCTAAAGATATCTTTTTGTACCTCTTTTGTTCTTCTGGGATAAGGGGTGATGTCAGTTCACTCTGAAGCCTCCCCAAAATGCCCCCAAAGCCTGCCTAGCTCCTGAGTGGGAGTGTGTAATCTGTCCTGGCAGAGTGCTGGTTAATGGGGGGACAGGGGAGGGTGGGTCAGTAGTGGGGGGGATTCACAGCGATAGGCTTGGGATGTATTCATGAGCGTGGCGTGGCGCCTGGACCCTGGGTGACACTTCTTCATTCCTGCTGCCTGAGGCCAGGATTAGGACTGCACCCAGCCTCACAAAGCCGGCCGTAATGCAAAATCATTTTCATATTAACCTCCTCTCTCCTTTCTGGGCCTGACAGTGGACAGGCCTGCTCTCTTTGGTACTCAAATTATCCTCAATTACTGGGGAAAGGCCAGGCGAGGGGACGTCACCTAACCTTCACCATCTGTTAGGTTCAAAGCTTTAGCAGTCGGCCAGCCTGCCTGTCTCCTTCCTCCGATGACCTTTCTGCCTGGACCAGCTCTTGCTCCGTTTACCCATCCCCAACCCCCCATGATAGCCCTGCCCTCTCTGGACACAGATGGGAAGTGCATGTGTGCACATCTCATTAAGGGGGAAAAGGTTATGTCATGCTTTTTTCACCGAAGATTTAAATATTCAAAAACCAAGCAAAGGCAAGCAGAAAAAACTCTGTTTTTGCTTTTGTCTGTCAGTTAAGGAGGATACAGTTCCTCTGAGAACGGGTGCTGTTTACTGATCATAAAATGCAAAAAATGTTCAAATAGTAGCATAACTTAAATATTCCTTCAAACTCTTTTTTTTTCTCACAGGATGTAAATGATTAGAATGTAACATATTCATTCAGATTTACAATTTTTATTAATTTCTTTCTGTGCTCAAAATATTAAAAAAATGGATATTGCTCTAAATGTGATCAAAATTAGTTATATTTAGTCAAATTTAGAGGTATTTTTTTAAACTAACAATTTCAGTCATGTTTATTAAAAGTTACTGTATTCTTTATTTATCGAAGCGCATCTATTATGTTAAGCTTTTATGGTTTTATTATTTGCAAAGCTTAGTTTTCATTAAAACCTTTGTTTCTGTATTTGAGACTGTGCATGTAAAATATTAAAAAGGTCTTATTCCTCCTCCTCCAGTGAATTCACCTCCACCACCAGGCTGTGTATTTTTGTTTATCTGAAGTGTGTTTTAGCAGTTTCGCTGCATCCATTTGGACTTCCTGTCTGGCCACTTAGGAACCCCCTCCTCCCTTTCTTCTCAGGTAATCCAGCTGGACCTGAGGGTTCTGAAACAACTTTTAATAAGCCTGCTAAATAATAGATTGAGCTGTGGCTAAAATTCAAGCCCGCAGAGGCATGGATAGGCCAATGACGGAAAGATGTAGACAACACGCAGGTCCCGTGCATTCCCTCGCCATCGCCATCACCATCACCATCATCATCCGCACCACGAGCAGCCGCGGCTAGATGAGTGGCCACTTTCAGTCTCCTGCGAGACCTCTGCTCCAGACCCAGACTCCCTGAGGTCAAAGGTCTTGGACTTGACCTTGTGCCCCCCCGGATAATGTTCTGAGTTTGGGGAATAATTTGCGATTCATTCAATTGGAGGGCCCCTGTCTCAGACAGCATTATGCATCATTATGCCTTGATATTGTTCACTGGGTAGACACCTCAGTTTATTTACACCTACATTACTTTTCAGCTCCACAAAAACTACGTATATAAATACATACAGCTGTCAGGGTTATTTCTGTAAAGCCATCTTGACCTGAGAGCATTCAGGCCTAACACAAAAACAAATGTTTTTTTTGTTTTCTAATTTATGTACAGAAATATCAATATTGAGTGTAATTAATAAAAAAATGAATAATAATAATTTTACCTTTTTAACCCAAGAAATCAAAAAAAAGGATAATATAATTTCAATAACATTTTCATATACATAATTTAATTTATTTGTTAAATTTAGATTTTATTCTAATTAACTGTTTTTATTGAAGGCAAACAAAAAAATAACATACGCATTTAAACTTAAACATAAAATACACAAAAACACTCATGTATTAACAAATGAATCTAATATTCCTATAAATGGTTTGTAAATGTTCTGATATACAATTTAAAAAAATTAACATAAAACATAGGTGAAGCTAGAAAAAAACTCCAAAACCTAGAGCAAAAAAAGCAAACCGAACAGTCTAAATATTGTTTTCCATGCAACAAAACAAAGGGCCTCAAAAATAAAACTCAACTGATTTTAATCCACCTTTAAACTAATAACAGCAGGCTCTGGCTGTTTCACATGGTCAAATGTGAAATTTCATAGAATAAGCCTATTTTGATTAGCATCAAAAATCTTAGTTTTTCTCTCACAGAACTCATCAAATTTAAGAAAACTCCAAAAGATATTCCACTGATAATCAAAGCTTTTTTAAATTCCAGACACATAAAAAAATAAAAAGAAAGAAAGAAAAAGACTGGATGGAAATATCGCGTAGCCTTCTAAAATAGTCTGATCTTTCCTATTATGTGAGCTTCAGTCTAAGTGGGTCCCTGTGGAGGACACTTTTGGAGAGATCTTTCCCCGATAAGAAACAAGCCCTGCATGCATTAATATTACATTAGAGGTAGTTTATCACAGGGCCTAGTGCTCAGGTAGAGATCTTTTCATTGACATCTTATCATGTTAATATTACACTCATCAAAGACCATAACATGTAAAAAAAAAAAAAGGAGGAGGATGTCGGGACGCAGCAAAAACGTGCACGCTTACAGATTATTCTTCATGAGAAGTCTAAAAGGGAGAACAGACGACAAAATGGTTATTTAGGTCACATATTCACTGTAATGCGCAAGAAAGAGACACATGCCGCAGGAAAGGCGCCGTTTGCGTGTGTGCGGGTCAGAAATATGACATGCATGACGAGTCACACGCACGCGCGCGCGGAAAACACGCACACACAAAACGGGACTTTTCCATGCGACTGGCGGCAGAAGGAGGGGTGAGAATGTGCAAGCGAGAGGGGGAGACAGGTGCAAAGCTCTGCTCTGTGTGGCTTAAACGCGTTTAAAGTCCTTTCTTACCACGAACACACACACGCGCACGCAGATTACATCCTGGTTTTATTTAAACCCTGCTCTCCTTTTGTGTTCAGGCTCGTGCGCGCGCCTGTCCGTGTATCATTTTGCAGCATTGTAAGATCAAAACATATAAATGCGAATCTGGTAATGAAGCGATGTCATACAAATGGAATTAATGTCTAGTTGTTATTAACATGATCCCTCCTCCTCCTCATCCTTCTCCATCCAACGTGTTCATGTAGGATTTGGGCTTAGAGCCACCTTCAAACAACAACAAAACGCTCTCCAGAGCACGTGTCGTGGTAACAAAAGGCCAAATAAATATGTGTGTGTGTGTGTGTGTGTGTGTGTGCGTGCGTGCGTGCGCGCGCGCGCGTGTGTGTGTGTGTGTGTGTGTGTGTGTGTGTGTGTGTGTGTGTGTGTGTGTGTGTGTGTGTGTGTGTGTGTGTGTGTGTACTCTGGAGGGCTGGGTGCCAAACTTTTTAGAATCTCATTTGAATGTAAATGGCTTTAAACACCGAGATCTGCCCAGAAACAACGCGTGTCTGCGAGATCTACGAGCAGGGTTTTTCTATTAGTACCCCCCCCCCTAATCGGCGCTAATTAAGCCTTATCAGGCGGTAAGGGTTCGCATTAATTGCCTCGCGGGCCAAACTGTTGAGGAATTCTGGCGCGTGATCCGATTGATGCTGACAAGTTCATTCTGTCTATTTAATATTCATTATATTCTAATGGGGCACTTGTTGGTACGAAAATATACAAATTAGAGGCCAGCAACAAGGCGGGACCCACGTGTTGTTGTTAGGATTTAGATTTATTTCACTTGCCAAATTGGGGAAAACATAGAAAAGTGGTACTTTGTTTTTAATAGCCTAATTGCGATTTTTTTCCCCAAACTCTCTATAATCTACAACACATTTCAGGGGGATAGAACAACTAGATATTGCAGTTAAAACCTGAGTTTACCAATAAATGTTGCTGTTTTGTTTTTTATTATCTAATAAACAGGGATGATGAGATTGCAACATAAAGATAATTGAAAAAAACTTTCCCATAAATCATTTATTTATCTTCCCATCCGCTTTCACGTGAAGAGAGAAATCCTGTTGTATATATATAAAAGAAACGTGACATCACGCGATACCTGAGACAGAACCAAGCCGGGCCTTGTAGTTTTACATGGCCAACAAAAAAAACAAAAAAAAAATGAAAGAAAAAGAAATTGATGTGCAACAAAAATAGCATTCTTCAAACATCAATGCAGGATGCAAAACGATACACTGCCGAGAATCTTTCATCATTAATCAATTAACATTCGTGTAACAAAATCGTGCAGGGAGGGTCTGAAACTGAAACTGCGGGAAAGCTGATTTTCTACCATGAGGAAAGAAATAATTATGGAAAACATGATGCTTAATTTCCGGGTTTATGCGATCATGAAGATGAAATTATTGCCCAGAATTGTTAACAATCATATTCATTTAGAAACAACCATAGTTCTGACAATGATAAGTTTAATCGAGGCCTGTATATTGAATTCAACACATATACACCTGAGCCTTCGAAGGTAATAATCATTTCAAGCTGATAATAATAAAAATATTAATAATAATAATAATTAGTGGTGTATATTTTAGGAAAATGAATTTAGGCGACTAAAACAAAGACTTAAAATGAACAT
The DNA here is from genome assembly GCA_032876305.1 of Orestias chungarensis. Taxonomy (NCBI): domain Eukaryota; kingdom Metazoa; phylum Chordata; class Actinopteri; order Cyprinodontiformes; family Cyprinodontidae; genus Orestias; species Orestias chungarensis. The sequence goes on along the minus strand of JAVLVB010000768.1, from coordinate 2,501,158 downwards.
CCAGGCAGCCACCAAATGAACTCTTGTTAAAAAAATGTCATAAAGAAAAATATCTGCGTCGACACCCCCCCCCCCCCTTCCACGTCTGAAGCCCCAGCCCCGCTGAA
>JAVLVB010000768.1:2445972-2496354 GCA_032876305.1 Orestias chungarensis | reverse complement strand
AGTGCGTTGGATGGGGGGGGTGGGGGGGGTGGGGGGGTGAATGTGATCGGCAAGATGGAAATGCAGTCTTTGCCCCAGAGGAGTCACACAGAGGTGAGCAGTTGTTCAACTATGGGGGACCTGGAAGTTTGATTCGCTGCGTTGCAAAAGCATACTGAGCCACAACTTAAAAAGGGGAACCTAAGGACTGCTCCTCTGACCTCTCCTTCCTCTCTTTCCTTAACCATAAAGAGATTATTTTCGTTTTCCATTTCACAAAAAAGATTATCTACCTCTAAGTGACTCAATGAAATCAAGGCTGTTACCATTCTCAGGATGAAAGATTGCAGCAAATTCAAGGAGTTGACGCAACGGCCTGGGCCTCTTTTTACCAACTGGCATTATATGATCAAATTGAATACATTTTATCATAATTAGGATCAAATTCAACCGTATTTGGCTTCTGGTCCCACTGCCTGAGCTGCTGCCTTTGCTGAACTCCCTTTGGACATTTTTTGCCATTCTAACATTGTTTCTGATACAGTCCTGCTATGTTCTGACACAGTGATGCAGTATTCTCACTTCCACTGATGAGTATCTCACATATTGATCTCAACAGAAACCTATCTTTACTGGGCAACGTTTACCTTGCTAACTTTTAACAGAGGGAAATCTTGTATCTTCATCAAACAACAGTCAGCAGAGAGAAAAATGGGACTTCTCCATGCATTATTAAGGTTAAAATCTTTTTTATATTACCCATTCTTTCCTCCTTCACTTCCATTTTCTATCCTTTCTTTTGATTACTTTTACTTGAAATTTTAAAACATTTATACCCTTCTGTTCCTGAGTAAACGAGCTCTGGGCCCATTTTCCATTAAAAATAAAAGTTGCAAGGAGGAGGAAAGAGAGGAGGTGCGTAGCTAGGTTGGTTTTAGTCATCTCTAATCAGTCCAGTTTAAGTGTGCTGCAAAGGAAAGACTCAGATGAAACAACCTAGTAATGATTTTTTTTTTACTAGTTTTCTACATTCTTGGATTTTGAGCACTTAAAAGGAAAGTAAAAGACAGAGTTTCTTACCTGTTATTATTACTGTCAGTGAGCACTTGCTCATTCTGCCTTTGTTCATTGGTCTGGGCAATTTTCTAACTTATTAATAAAATGAAGCATTAACAATGTACTTGCCATTATCCTGGGTCAGGTGTTTCTGAATGGCAAATTCATTGCTAAGAGCCTAAGCATTTCTTTAATGATAGCCCGCCTATATCAAAGAGACTGGCCTTTTACCTGTAATATGATCTCTTTCGGGTTCTCGTTTTACCTTTAAACACATTACTGACGGGCCTAAATTGCAATGGTTCATTAGGAGAAAATAGAAAAGGTAAAGCACAGTTTCTTTTTTATGAGCATGACGGCAGATGCTTCAATCATACAATGAAGGCCACAATCCTGTCAATCACTGCAGTGTTTCAGCTAAAGGGATGCTGTAAAGAAAAAGGTTTTCAAATGTAGTCTAATAAGTCTTTTTCTTCTACTGTTCATTATTGAAATAATTTGTCTTTCTGGCTAAATTAAGTTTAGAAATCCTCCATTTCAATGCAGCTGTTTTATCAGAACTTGAAAAACATAGGAAGAAAGAAAATCCCTACATTCAGTATTATTGAACAGTTTTCCAACTTACATGTCAATATAAAAGCCAGCCCAAGATATAGGCAAACTAAAGCACTATTTTATCTTAAATAAGTATAGAGATAAAAAATAAGATATGCGACTGTGTAGTAAAATCAATAGAAACATTTCTTTTTAGTTTACCTTTTATATATAAAACAAACTCTATTTAATACTCAATGCGCAGATGATCAGAAGGGAGAACATTAGACAGGCATCGCTGAGGTTGTGAGGATTGGTGGGGTATGGGTTTTAATGGAATTGCTCCATCTGAATCAAATTCTGCTTAAGGCTCAATACAACCTTGAACTGGCTCCGGTCAATATTTATATTTCTACCCATTGACTTTAGGATAAGGTAAAGAACTTTACTCTAAAAGATAACTGAGGGCTGATATACACATTTCTTACCTATTTGGGCGTCAAAAATAGATTGTAGGAGCAAGGTTTATAAGATACCATTGAAGAAACTGGGATCCAAAACCCTTTCAATAGAGCAGCAAATGCTATCTACTTGACAAGTCAGGTTTAGTGAACATCAGCTACATTACAATGGCTGTATCTACATACACTCTGCGGTCTTATAGCAAGTTATGTATAATGCTGATATTATATTATACTGAGAGATCACAAGTGTGGTTATACATCCTGAGTGGTGTCTGTTTAAATGTGCTCCTAATAAAATATTTCTTGGGCTGTGCAGTGTCGGAGGTCTCTGTGCTCATTAGAGGTCTCTGACCAGCTTGATAAGTGCAGCCCTGTGCCATAATGATTTATTAAGAATGGAGTAGGAGATAGCAGGTGGGTCCAAACTGCCTCAGGACACTTTAACTGCAGAGACATTTAAGGGTAAAGGCTTGAAGCAGAAGGTGCCTCTGAACAGATTTATATCATCCAAGATGCATTTCATATTGAATTATGTAAGAGAAAATGAAATGCATAGGAGTCTTGCATTTTCTTTGCCATTTTTGTATTTTTATTTATTTATTTATTTTTGACCATAGCTCCTCTTTTCAAGTATTGCCAGTATGCACCGCCTTGTGGTAAATGTATGGCCATTTGCTTCATACTGCGATGCACTAGTGGACGGATATAGGGACATAAGCAACAGTGTTTAAAAATAGAATAAAGTGGGATGGTCAGATGTGAGCAAACAAACAAGTCAGACTAATTCTCAACTCTACAGTAGACAGGATTGTGCTTGGCTGCACAGCAGGTGGCCACAACCGCTTTTAGATGAATTGAAATAAGCATAAGTCAGTTTGTTATAATGTTTATTAGTCTGCTAAAGCTGACTGTAAATGCTACAAACCAGTTTTAATTGCAATACAATTTATAAAGTGGTATTAGCAAGCCTGGCAATAGCGAACAGCATTTATTCAACCTAGAATGTATTTACTTGCCTGTAAAGTACTCATACCCCCTAGACCTATTCACATTTATCGAAAAACAATATGAGCATTTTAATGTATTTAGCAAAAATATTAAAACCAATACAAACTACTGCGTAGTTGTGAATTACAGTTGAATTTCAGATAAATATCTGACAAATATGGTGTGCATATGTATTTAGTTGAATCAATACTATGTAAACCCACATTTAGTTTTGTCAGTAATTTGCACTGTTCAAGACCCGTCAGATATTCTTAATTTCATTTTGGTCTGGAGAGCAACTGGACATTTCCCAACATTAATGCTCGGACCTAATTGTATCTATTGTAGAGAAACAGCTGCCTCAGATGTAGTAATTGGCAAATCTTTAACAATACTTATTATGTCTTTCTTGCCACTCTTGCATGAAGACCAGATCTGCCAGCAATTTCTTAACAACACAATCTTCCACTTGACCTGTTGACCTCTGCTGCACCTCCAGCGTTACAGTGGGCCTCTTGGCTGCTTCTCCGATTAACAGTTGCTTTGAGTGGATGGATAAATATTGCAGTGGTGATAAACACTTTTCATTTGCTGATAATGGACAAACAATTTCTGTGTTGAAAGTTTGACAACCTATTCACTAATGTTCTTTAAAAAAAATTGTGAATTGGTCAGAAAACAGCAGTTCATGTTTTTTTCTTTTATAAAAACATTTTGATGATAGGTAAACATGCATTACTTTCTTTTCACGTACAAGCTGTGGCTCCAGTTGCCTATATATATATATATATATATATATATATATATATATATATATATATATATATATATATATATATATATATATATATATATATATATATATATATATATATATATATATATATTTTTTTTTTTTTTATATATTAAAGGACAACAACAGGTGGGGGTAAGGTATATAAATATATATATAAATACATAAATTTTATATGTATAAATTTTTTTTTTATATCTATATATATATATATATATATACTTATATATTTATATATATATATATATGATAAGGTAAGGTATAGAGTAGAGTATATATGTTTAAGCAGAAAATATAAATAAAAAAGTGGCTTTTATTCATATTCACTCAAAAGAGTGAATATGAATAAACAGGTATGTTGTTAAGTGAACAAGACCAATGTTTGGAGACGTGTGAGTCCATGCTAGTCAACAGATATTAGAGACCAGAGAGACAAGAGAGCTTGGGGAAGAAGTAAGTCATGAAGGCATCTCTACAGAGAAAACGTTGGTATACTCCAATAGAGGAAACGGGTTTAGTGGTTGGAGGATGTATTTTTTCTTTTTCTTTGTCACAGTTAATTTTCAAATCTCCAACACCCTATGGCTGTCTGTTTTTTTGTTGTTTTTTTTTCATTCGTTCTTCTTTTTTTTTTAAATTAAACTGGAGCTTGGGAGGTGATAGTGATAGATGGCTCAGCGCTCTAACACTTTATCCAATCCGGTGCAGATTTCATCCAATAAAGAATCACTTTTGCACTCTCAAACTAAATGGAAGTCAGACAGTGGAGAGAAAGGGGCTGCCGTGTGTTTCTGAGCTGCGAAAATCAAATTTTCCTAAAGCAGCCGCAGCGGTAGCTAGCGGAAAAGGCAGCAAGAGCCATGACTGGCTAGGCCCACTATGTCTGCACACACAATTTAATCCATCACAGAGCGCCTGACACCATATCAATCAACCTTTCATCAGTATGCCCCCCACCCTAACAAAAAACCTGAAAAAAAATATATTTATTTTCAATCACTTCAAAAGAACCGGGCCTGGTGACCAGTGGGGAAAACCAAACTCCTGCTGGTTCAGAAATTTTCATGAGCATGGACCTGAAACATGTGGCTTCCGTTAACCATCAGGTGCCTAAAAGCAAAAATATGCATTTTTTTAATTTTAGAAAAATGTATACTATCACATCGTTTGTCCTTTAGATTTTACTGTACATGCAGCCACCTACCCACCTTACCCACAACCATTGTTGTCCTTTGTTCCGGGAATATGGCCCGACCAACCCTCTCAGTCTCCCACAGGCTGTGGCTCCAGTGGCCTATGATTTATAATTCATAGAGGCCGCTTTTATATGGGACCTTCGTCTACCTGATACTGTGCCACTGGGCCTGTCCTGGGACAGTGGGAGGGGGGGTCTTCATTACGCCTGGCACCGGAGTACTAACATGACACCCGCTCTTTGAAGCACCATCGCTGCATGTAAATTGGACATAATCTATTTTTCTCGGTCATGAGTCATATTCGTGTAACAGATGCTATTTATTTATTCCCCCCCACTCTCATTTGCCATTTTTGTTTTTCTAAGTCTTCTCTTGGCAATTCTTTTTTGTTCTGTTGCTCTTTAACAGAAACCTAAACTAACAAAGATTTTATCTCAGTCGTAACTTTCATTTAGCAAGTATTTTTATGAACCTACGTGACCGAGTTCTTTCTTCCTCCAGGACCTGTAAAGCTCAGGTCTCCAGATATCCACATTACTTCCTTTTTGTTTTGCTCTGTGCTCTGACCTCACTGATTCCCAGAAAGGTCTCCGACCCAGGCTCTGCACTATACTCAATTCTCTTGGCCTAGGGCTCTGCTTGGCCTCCATGCTTCAATAGCTCCCTAAACCCTGTTGAAGCTCCAAAAGGCCAAACACTGTAGTTGATGTGGATGCCCCACCACCCACAAGCGTTTTTGGCAACTGAGAGGCGAGTGGGGTGAAGGAAAGATTGTCAGATTGCCAAAAGCTGCAAAATGACAAAGAGTGAGCAGCTCAGCTTTATTCAGACATGTGTTTTATTGTTGTTGTTACCAAGTGCTCCAACTAATTATTCCTCCCTGATTTGCAAATAAGGCCCTCTGTGCATTTCCATATCAATGGGCATGAGAAGGGTATGTCAAGGAGTGCGGGTTAAGCGTGTGCCTAACCTTGAGGAGTGATGAGGGCTTCAACTTGACAATAAACAGAACATCACCAGCCCTCATAACCCCCCCCCCGCACTGCCAGAACCGGGAACAAAGGGATGACACCCCCTGGTACTTAAGTCCAATAAAGAGAAAAAAGAAAAGAATGGAAGACAGGCGGGTTGTTTGAGCAACAGGGGTGGGTGCGCAGGGTGGGCACAGAGGAGCTCTCTGTCAAATCAGCGGGTTGCCCCTGGATTAGTTCAGTTGTAACACAAGCCCACGCTCCACAGAGATCATTTAGGCAATTATCAAGAACAAGGCCGTCTGCAGTGTTGAACAGCTCACTTCAAAGGCCTACACCAGATGAACAGTTAAAGCACACTGGTCAATTTCCATACAAGCCATCCAACCCTCCCTGCTCCTCTTCACTCACTCCTCTTCTGCGCATGCCCCCAGGCTTTTTTGACTGCGCTAATGAACATAACACCCCTCTACCCGCCCCAAACACAGGCTCTGAGATGCTGTATGATGAGATGTCCATGTGGGTTCTAGCTGCTGTCTCTTTGAACCACAAAGAAGAGCGGGCCACAGTGAAGGACACAAATGCCTGCCAGACACTTACTTATGTTTGCTTTTATCGGTGGGATGAAAATGAAAGTTTTGATATTCTGAACATGCAGAATATTTATCTGTACGATACAAAAAACTGATGTTAAAAGCTCATATAGAACAAACATATCACTTTTAAAGTCTGATGGTGAAGGTAGAGGCTGAGACTTTGGAATTTGCATCTAATAGAAATGGGCAAAAATTGTAAAAATGCTCTCTTGAAGTAAAAATCATCAGACTAAGTAATTATTTCAGTTTACATCTAATTGTAATCTATTTTAGTTTTTAGACCATTTAAAAGTTTCACCTAATTCTAAAGACAAGATTTTTTTCAAGAATTAAAAATTTTAAAAATGCTTTTACTTAGTTTATTGTTCTTACTCTATAATCCTTAATAACTATTGCAACCAGTTGCATTGTGTAATATCTTACTAAATTTAGCTGTTCTATGAAAGGCCCAGAGTTTTGTTGGAGAACAATGTAATGCATACAATATAGCAAACCTGACAGGTCAGGGATTAATCTGTTGACAAAAGTAAAACAGGATTCAGCTACAACACCCCCACATTATGACACAGACCACAGTTGAGTCTGTGATGCAAAAAAATCAAAAAATGTGTAGCAAAGTTCCTTCCATTCATTCATTCCTCTGTTGTCTCCTCTGCTTAATGCTGTATTTCTAGACCTATGTATGCTATACTCTGTGTACAGCCAAGGGTTTTGCGTGCTGGCTCACACGACCAAACAGTAGAAAATAAATGACATGAATATAAACAAATGTCCACATAAGAAAACCTAACTTGGACATTTTACACAGAAAAATGGCCGGAAATAGTCTAGATTTCATGTGGATAAATTATTTTATTTTTTTTCCAGAAATTTATGAAAAGACTAATATTAATCAAAACACTTCCAATACCAGGATATCCTTGTCTATAGGACAAATTATAGGCGACTACGTCTTAACAGGATTTTTCTTTTTTCTACTGTATTGGCTTCTCTAGTCATCCTTTAAAAACCAGGTTTTTCTGTCTCTCATGGGTGTTTTGTGCAGAGACACACAGCAACACACAGATCTCTAAAACCATGGTTTCTAATCAGACTGGGTCATGTTTTATTGCAAAGATCCAAGACAAACATACAAGCAACCAGACCCCTCACTCAGGATAGTCTTTCTAATCATGCACTATAAATTATTCAGCCCTGAAAAATATGCCAACCCTAAATGTTTATTGATGTAGAACAGACAGTGTCAGACTGGTGACATAGATACGGACACTGCCATCAAAGTTGGGAAGGAGCCATGGGGTGAGGTGAGGGGTTGCATTAGGGTCAGAACGCGAACTATGAATATCCGACGCATCCGCTAAGGGTAAGAATCTCAACCAAGGACCTAATCGATTGACTTTGAGGATGTGGAGAAGCAGAAATATAAGAGCAGGCGACATTACAAGATGCAGAAATAAAATGAAATAAATATAGAAGACAAAACAAGGAAAAACAATCCATTTTCTGATAAACGTGCAAATAATTTAGCAACTTGAACACATTTTTAAAATGAGCAGGATCAGCTATTGTCCAAACCTATATTTAACAAAAGATTATGTTATACATTTTTAAGTTATTATTGTTAATCAAAGACAAAGAAAATATGTTAAGGCAGACTGAAAGAATTCAGATCCCGTTACCTCCAGTAATGAGATATGAAAGCGCGGTGTCTCTGTGCATTTGTAGGTTTTTTAACTTCCTCTTACCATCCAAAAATATGCTGGTTAGGTTAATGGGTCTCTTGAAATCGTCATGTTATATGAGTATCTGTATTACTTTGTCTGTTGTGTTCTTGTGATGCACTGGCAGCCTCATCAGGATCCAGCCATCCTTTCACCCAATGACCCTTGGAGACAGGCACCAGTCCCTACGTATGCATAGGTAGGCAACAAAACATCCCCAAATACAATGGATGGATTGATTATGATACTATTTCTGATTCATTTCTGTTATTGTTCAAAATAAAGAAATAAGATTATATGAAGCTTCTTCACCTTTACAGCCATTTAACTGTGACATCAACTTCACTTGAAATCAGCCAAGGAATATACCAACAGAGAGATTGACTAACTTCTATAATACATGTAAAGCTCAAAACCAAGGTTGGGAGCCAATAATTCTCTTCCACTAAGTCTTGTAGAAACAGTAGCAGCGTGCATATATCAATTAAGTCAATGTTCAAAACGCACACAATTTATTACCCTAAAGGAAACCCTGCATTATGAAGTTTAATCCCCCGGATCTATATCAGTAATTGGGGTGTATTACTTTTCATTACGGCAGCAGCATTGATAATCCTTTTTATGCTAATCTGACAAGCCGGGGAATCTGTGTCAAGGAGTGCAATTGGAAGGATAAGAAAGAAAATATTTTTTAATAATGAGAAGCAACTTCATCCTTTAAAATCGAGGGAGTGGGGGTAGGTCTTTGAGGGGGAAAAAAAACAAAAACAAATGTAACACATTAGAAAAATCCTATGGAGTCTTACAGTGTATTTTCTTTTATGTAGTGCTTAATGTAGAATAAACAAAGGTGTGAGTTGATCTTCAGTTCTATCTAATCATGCTATGTTTTTTGTTTTTTTATTGGCCCCTGAATTTTAGCAGGAAACACTTTAGATCCTGCCTTAAAGATTCATGGGATTCCGGTGTGATTACTGATGGCGTTGGTATGGCTACAGTTCGTTGTTGCTTTTTCACTGGTCCGGGAAACGAATAGACATTAATATGATGCATGTTAAACGTCTCTCCTGATCTGAAGGATGGGCTTTAATTTTAGGCTTTACACTGAAAGAGTTTCATTGGCCAATGTTGGTTGTGGTGCTGGACAGTTGTCTGCAACTCCTGACAGTAAAAAAACATTAAATAATTTTACAAATTAATATTACAAATTAAAAATTTCCACATTGTGTTATTTTGGCTTAGAACATGGGTGCCCAATACGTCGAGGATTGCTGGTTAATCACACAGCATTAAAGATAGTAGGTAGTAGATGGCCACATTCATCCTTCTGTATATCTTTTGGTTCACAGACCGGGCAGCAAACTGATGTGCATTTAAGCACGCAAACATACGCTAACTCTGCATAAGCTTTGCGTTCATATGGAATCAAATAAGGGCCAGAAAGTAAAAATGACCAGTCAAAGATGGTGGCCCCACATTTCGTCAGCGCCACTAGGCTGCAGCGATTGAGTCGGCGTCTATTCTATATAATGTCTATGCCTTCCCCTATATCAGTACTGGGCACTTAGTATCATCGTTCCGCTGGCAGAAATTGCTGCTACTTGATTGGATGGTTAGTTCATGGGTGGGTGGGAACAAGGTTAATGGACAGGTCAGTAAGCAACATTCTGATTGGCTATTCACTCAGGCGTCAAAATTCTTCCTTGTAATTTGACATTTGCAAACTTCTAACTTCAGGTTCACACTTGAAGGTGGGAAAGTTCAAAACTTTGTTACACATGCTCAAATCTTTTTACAAGTAAAAATCTTTTTTACAAGTACAAATTCTTTCTGACCCTTATTTGATTCCATACATTAGCCGCCCTAGCAAACTACGGTGTCGCGTAGTGTTTCTCACAGTCTCTCTTAGTAGGGGCGGAGCTAGAGGATCTACAGGCTGGGGTAGCACCAAACCCCCCTCTGAAGTCTACATATAAAGTATATTCATACACACATTCCACCGTGGGTTAATGTACGTAGTTATGCAAGAAAAACTGATATGTGTTATAGATTAAATGTAAATTCAATTAAAATATAAAAATGCGGCGGTGGTAGATCCCTTAGACCAGATTAAATTTGATAGGAAAATTTTGCTTTATGTCAATCATGCTTCATCAGTGTCCTTCCTCTAAGACAGGACTAACAGAAGAAACATAACTGAATAAAGAGAAGAAGTCTCAAAAGAAAAAAAAGTTAACTTTCTCCTATTTTCCCTTTGTTTGCCTAAGGAAGAATGTTAGTAGATGAGAGAGGAAAACTCAGGCAATACTTGAGCTCCTTCATCCTGCTTATTACAGAACTGCCCTGGTTCTCTGTCCTGAAGCCTTCCTCCGTCTCGCTATTTTAACTACACCTGTCATTTGTGGTCCAGTCATTTTACCTCAATGCTTGACTTTCTTTTCCCGCTTACAGGGACTGTTAACTAGGCCTGTCTGTCATGCTGGCTGGGACTGGATCTCGGGCTGAGGCTGCAGGCAGATTTAGGCTCGGGTGAGTAGTGGGAGCGGGTACAAGTAAGTGAGGGAGTGATTATGAAGGGGAGGGATGTAATGAGCTTGCGGCATTGAGGAGCAATAGGAATGTTGTCTGCATCTGGCCTCCACTAAGAAGCCTCCATCTTAACTGCTGCAAAGATGGACTAAGAAGAAAAAAGGGAATGAGAGGAGAAGACGCAGCATCCAAAACAGTACCAAATTTATTTTTTTCCTCAAAATTGTTAAAATTCTTTAGTCTTTTTTCTATTCTGCTTGTGAATTATTCACAGCTTTTAATTTACCCACTGTCAGTTGGTTCTATGTTATTCTTTAAAAACAAACCTGAGTTGAGGAGTGCTTTAAATAATGTAAGCCAGCTGAAAGATACTAAAGATGCTATATGATGAACTATAATGAGAAAAAGAACACAAAGATGTACTCTTAGATTTTTGTAGCCTTGGTAGCACATATAATTGCTGCTCTCTCTTGAAATCATGTAAGGTGAAAATAATAGTGTAATATAGCTGTTGCTTTTGATTACTCATTAATCAAGTCCAATGCAAACAAGCGCTTGCAGTCATCCAATTAGTATAGTCCACCAGTGTAATTAAATCTCAATACATATCCTCCCTGAGAGGTTTGTTAGACAACATTACTGAATAAACAGCATCATGAATGGGATAAAGGGCTGCAGGGATCAAATGTGGAGAAGTTTAAACCAGAGTAATGTACAAAATAATCAATCGATCATTTCTGGGTTGCAAGACTAAGCCACAAATGTAAACCTAGCTAAAGCAGTTATTAATTTCTTCCAAGAAATGTCACTCTTTGTTAAAGCCAGAATCAGTTATCACTAACCACATATTTCTGAAATGTTATGTTTAATTTCACTAGACACACATACGTGACTTTCCACCTAAACTGAATTGCCCAAAAAAAAGGCAAACATCAATCATGGTAGTAGCCTCAAGGGTCAATACTAACTCTGAAGAAGCTTTAGAAATGAACAGCTCAGGTGGGAGAATGTTATTAGTTTTGTTGTCCACAAATCTGGCCTTTGTGAAAGCATCTCAAGAAGACAGCCTTTCTTCTTCCACCCACATGCAAATATCTTTGGATGGTAGAAATACATGGCAAACTTAGTTAAAAACAAAATCAGCAAAACAACAATCTGCTGATATGCATCAGATTTAAAATGAAATACTATAGATATGTACGTGTTTAACAGGTAAGAGTGAAAACAGAGATTAGGATTTTTCATTAAATCTAACTGAGCTTTCACCGTTTTGCCAGGGAAATGGAAAACCTAACATGTGGAAAGCTGGTGTAGACTGCAAACAACATTTTCAGGTATGGGAGGAGCAAAAGATTGCTCTACTAAGTATTTAGGGAGGGTAAAATTGATTTATGACACATTTTTCAGACTGTTGTTTTAGAGTTTGAACAGTTCTTCATGCCACAGGTCACCAAATGATTGACAAATCCCTATTAAGTATTGAGCAGGAGAAAAAAGCCATTTTTTCCGGAAAAAGTAGAGTCAGTACAAGATACATCAAGGTCAACATTGCCTGAGTACATTACTGTATATACGTTGCTTTGACTTTTTTTTTTCCAAAATCCCATAAGCCTATATAAACAGTAGGATTCATTACATTTCAAATAAAAACACTGAGATCTAATATAGACATTCATAGGAAACACATAGAGAAAATAGTAAAACCATAAAGATTCCTTTATTGACTAAAACATACTATCACTGACACAAATATACAAAAGAAGAAGAAAAAGTAGAAGAAGACGATGGAAAGGAGCTCATTTGGTTTGAACATTCCCTTAACACTTAAGAGTGGATAAAGTGAAAGCCGAGTAGCAATACATCTGTTACTTAACTGCCAGCTTCATTGCTGGTGTCTCTATATTATTTCTTCAAGTGTAAATCCTGTCAGTGCCATTCTAGTCCAAATTCAGTCCAGTCTCACCACTCCACCCTCAGCAGGTTAAATTATAATTTAATTACCCAGCCTTAGCTGTATAAGCTGCTTGGGAGCAATGGTCTCCCAAAATAATTTGAAAAGATGGGAACGAGACTCATCTTTGTGTGCCTGATCCACTAGACCTGAGCTCCCCTGGAGGCCCAGTTCAATATCCCATCTAATTATCTACCACAAATCAGGCACCTATTAAAGAGGAATATCAGTAATTAAGTTGGAAGGGAGGAAAAAAAATTGTATTGTTCAGGAGATTTTAATAGGAATTTAATTCCCAAAGAGATTGGTCCGGCTGAGGGCCTTAAGGAGATGTTTCATTAGGTTATTTCTTTTGCAGACTTTACCTTATATGCAATGAAGGGGTTGCAGTCTACTGTACCAGTAATCACACTTTAACATATTTTAACACTGGGGCTTATTCCCAATGAGGTGTGCTCCCTGCGTTTAACTAAAAGCAAATTGTAATCACAAAATCTGAATTGCAAAGATTTGGCAGGAAAAGTAAATGTGTTTTTTATTCATGGGTTATTTTTGTTTTGTTCCAATATTTAAATATCCATCAACTTCTTAGATTTAATGAGATTTAGGTTTTTAAAAAGGCTAATTACCTAATACAGAAGCTGCAATCAAAGCATGTTTTGTGTACAAAAGCCACAATAGCCTCATTTAATGTTTAACTGTGTAAACAAAGTGGGATTGTTAATAATAACGGATAAGGATCTACCCTCGTCACGTCACTTCATCTGTTATTAGTTTCAAATTCTGTAGCTTTCAAACAGCTAGAGTTCACAGTAGCACACAAATATAAATCTCTGTCAAATTCCAGTATTAACAGATAAACATGCTTTCTACATGAATCTTGATATGATGTATAAAAAAAAAAGTTGGGAGTCTAAAATAATGACAGTAACTCTAAGACACAGGCACGACAATATGATAAATCCGCACTGACATTCATTGAGATGGACAATGACAACTATGTTTTACAGAGAGGCAAAAACAGGAAAAAAAATCTCTTTTCATATGAACTTCCTTTTCTGTCATTTTATTTGAATGTAAATACGACAGCCAGAACTTGTTTATAATTCTCTGTCATATGATCTCCCACCAAATATGAATCATTTATGAGGGGATTACATTTCAAAGAAAAGTAAAATCACAAACTCCTATTGTAAAACAGCATATAATTTATTTCATCTTCCTGTCTCGAAATAATAGTATGGTTCTCACAGTTCTAATTTACCACAGAAAATTGACCGTTTCCTTAAGATGTGACTGAAAAATGCAGTACACTCTAAAAAAAATACACTGGCTCAACCAAAAAAAAATTGTTGTAACATTTTGCATTTATCTTTTTAAGTAATTCCAACTAAGCCGTTATTGAGTATTTCCCATGAAAATAGTTGGACTCACTCAATCAGTTAAGTACGACCAACAGGATCTATTCAATCCTCTTAATTTTATATCAAAGTTTTAGTGTAAATAATTGGCCAAATTACTCCATTTAAGTTGCTATAACTACTTTATTTTACTTTCCTTCAACTCAGAAAAGGCCATGCAAATTGTTACCTCAATTTTATTGAGTATTACTAACATATTTAACTTAAGTCGGAATAAATTAAACATGGTGGTTCCAGTTTTATTGTCAAACTCTATTTATTGCAACCAATTTCAATAACAACATAAACAATTTTTATTGCAATATCAGGTTAAGAACAGATGCAATAAAAGCTAAAACCCTGCCTAAATACCTGGTTTCAGTGTGGAATTTCACAGTAAAAACTTGAAACCATCTTATCAACATCACCTTGTAAAAAAAATATACACTACACAATGTATATACTTGAAATGTAAACACTGATGAACCAGTACATTTTACCAACTGTTTTATCTCTGTGTGAGTATACTATCTATATGTCTAGAAAAAGTGTATACAGCAAAACTGCATCATTTTTTTAATTTTTAGTACAGCAGTTTACTTACTTTACATAGCCTCAGATATTAACTGCACTCAACTATAAAAGGGTACTTCAGGTGCAAACTTAAAACATACTTCAAGTACTTTAAATACACATGAACATTCAACCACAATGCATAAACAAATGCCACATGTCCTGCTCAATTACTGCAGCAGTTTATTTTTTAGAGATATTACTTTCAGGCTTGCTTTCAGACTGTCCAGCTCCAGAAATACCTTTTGAAACACTTCAAAAGTGTTTGTCAGTTAGGGTAGGAGAGATCGAGTGAATAGATCAGCCCCATTTGCAACGCACAGGCTCTGGGAACATCTACATCCTTCAGGACTTCTGTTCCCTAAATTCTAATCGTTGCAATGGCCGGATCAGATGTTGCTCCTCTGGTGACAATGATCTTTAACACCTCTTTGGTGAGATCCCTATCAACCTTTCATAAATGTCACAATCAATTTCAGAATTAAAAGGGTAAGTAACAATTAAAAGGAAGACTACAACAAAGTAGTTTTTCTGTGTCAGATTTACCTACCAACTGCTCTTTAAGGACATTCTCCTCCTTTTCTCCAAGGTACACGACCAATCCACGGATAGCAACCTCTCTCCTCACTTCCACAGAATCATCCTGTAAATAAGAAGACACAAAAATGTTAAACAACTCCTATATGAGGAAGGGTTTCTAACTGTTCAAACACATTTATATCAACACATTTTCAAAACTTCAGGTTATTTGAACCTAGATTCTAGGTGCACATAAGTTGCAGCTTGTGCAGCGGTCTTGAACTAATAACTTGTCGACTATATGCCGTTACTTAAAGTTTTAATGTTGCTTTCCAAACAGTTGTTGGGTAACATTGCTTTCCTACCTAGATAATGCAATCATTTCTTATGTTTCTTAAAAACAAGAGTAATAACCAGTTAAAACGAGCTCATACCAGAACATTTTCTGAGTGAGCCAATGAAAAAAAGACAGAAACGAAAAAAAGCCAGCGAGCGCCAATAGCGAGGTCCTCCTCGGCACACCATAGCGGCACACTTTTCCACAATATGTTCCTCACAAATGCCAGCTAAATATATATGAGCTTGACACATATGTCTGCAAACAGGAAAGCTTACAATTCATGTCCACGGTAGTTCAAAGACCGCAAATTTAGGCGCCTTAAAGTCGAATCAAATGCTCTTCTAACGTTAAATGTTAGCTAAGCTACTTTGAAGACATTCGCTAGCTAATAGATAGCTTAGGGTTATCAAAGCAGCCTGCAGATATTTCAATGTTAGTGTTGTGTACCTGGACTGAGCGTTGATACTTACATGCTCTTGTAAATACAATTAAGAATATTTACTCACCAAGTAACGTTACTCCAACCTTGAACTTCACTCAGTGCTGTCTCTCTCTTGGTGGTGTAGAGCAGTCTAAAAGCATAAAATGGCCGCTCTCACGTGATAGGAAGCTTCACAAACTTAATACTATGATACATTATTAATTTTCCTGGTTGAATTGAGGCAAAAAAACTTCAATATATCAACATATTTAGTTTTAATTTTGATCAACTTCTTAAAATGAGTTATTAACCTAACAAACAATGGTCATGTAACAGATTTTGTTTATTGTGTTGAAAAGTTTGTGTTTTTTGAGTCGTACTAACTAACCACCTGAGTCCTTTTTAGAGTGTATGAAGAAATCAGAAATTTAGCAGTGTTTATTACTGCAAGCAACCAAAAACTACTAATTTGCTATTCATGTCACTCACATAAGATAGCTACAGTTTAAGTTAACTCATCCAGGAGGATGAAGCCCTGTTACAAAACCCTATCAAATAAAAGCAACGTTTTAACACAGATTCTTTTTTTTTTCTTTTTTTTCCAGAGAGACTAAGATAAGTAAATACAGAGGAGATAATGAATAGACTAGAAAATGAGTGCCACCGCTCTGCACTGTACAATCTTGGGGACAATTGCGGCATTTTGGATAAAATTGCTTGCAACCCCATCACCACCACACCTCATCTCACACACACTTACACACCCACACTCTTTCATCTCATCTCACCCCCTCTCCTCCTATAATCCTTTGGTAAAACCCTTTCTTTCCATGCGGACCCCCCAGCCAGACGGACCCTGCCAAGGCAAATTAGGGAGGGGTGGAGGCTTTTGTTTTGTAGCACTCTCTGAAAAAAGAAAAAAAAAAAATCCAAATTATTTCTTGAGCTGGAGCAATTTGACATGCTGTGATAACTGCTCAGAAACTTCTTTGACATCTCTGAAAGAGAAGATTTTCGACATCCAAACCAGGCCTCCGGTTAGAAAATAGCTGCAAGCGTGACAAAAAAAGAATGCTCATTAAGCCATTTGATTATGCATTATTTGTACCTGACTCCATTTAGCTCTCATTCATCTCAATGAGGTGGTAAACAAGTCCCATTAAAGAAAATCTTAGCTTCCCAGCTTACTTTGAGTTTTCAGCCATCTTCCATTTGGAACCATCTGCCTTTTCGCCCTTTTGTGTCTGTCCTTGTGCTTTACTGAACATTCCCTTCCCCTTTTTTATGCTCAATCTATCATTGTTCCCACTTTGCTGTTGTTTTGCTGTTATCTCTAGCCCTTTGTTAAGGTAACCCTCTTGTGCTCTTTGGGAAGTAAAGAACTCAAGCGCTACCTTTTACTTTTTCCAACTGTTTCAATTGAACCCAGATTTGTGACTTGCATATGTTAATTTGAATGAATAAAAAAGAAAGATACAATAAAATTAACAAAGTTGCTTATTTTACTACCGTTTGCTAAACTGTCAAAATCAAGCCCACGTGTATGTATATGTGTAGGTTTGCAGTTATTTAAAATTCAGACCAGTGAACATCAATAGCAGATTGAAAAGACAGGCAACACTGTCCACATTTAAAATATATTAAGTCCTTAAAAAACAGAAACTTAAACTAATTTGTTGTACTTTAAAAAAATATATATACCACAGTATCACTTGTCTTTCTGAAAGCGCTCAATGTTCAAATTGAATTGTGCCACTCAACGCACTCTTGCCGCCCCTTAAGATCAATGCATCTTTACATTCTTCACCGCTGTCTGCCAATATATGTGATGGAGGAATATCAATAACGGCAGCTACATTTGTATCTGTAGCCTTTCAGCAGCAGGATCTTTTCCTCTTCAGCTTTCTTCATTTTTTTTTTCCTGCAGCAGCTGCGCAGCTCATGTTAAGCCAGGCGTGCGCAGGATATTAGCTTTTTTACCAGCAAATTTGCTTTTCACATCTATTTTTTTCTTCTAACTAGTTCTTAGATGGCTTGTTATTGAGCTTAGTGTCCACAAATGCCATTGATCCAAGCCACAACTGAGATCCATACTCAGCCACTTTAACACTCTCTTAGCGTGTTAGTCATTCTTATCCTGCTTTTCCTGCAGGCCAATTGATTTTATAGATTTTCCCAAAAGTTGTGATAATGATATATCATTGTTAAATTTGACTGAACAAACTGACTTGTCAATTTATCAATGCCTAAACAGGCTTTCATTACAAGACAGCCTACAAGTAAGTGTCACAGTGTCAGATTTCACCACTTAGAAGGACAAGGATAACATTATTGAATCCTGAGTAATGTATCTTTATCGTTACATCATAGCGATTGAGAGATCTCAATCTAATCTGTATTCTTCAGACATCATTTAGGAATAAGTATCCCCTGAACAGAACAGCTATGTAAAAAACGGAGTACTTCAAACAATTTAACATGTAAAGGGTGTAAACAAACGTCACATAAACTGAAACATTTATTGAGACTCACTGATTGATTACTGAATAATAAAAAAACACCTTTACTTTGAAAATTATTTTTTCTTCATTATGTAAATTGAAGAAGGTGTATTATAAATTCTTAAAATAGGATAGAACCAAAAACAGAGCTTGAATTCTTACCATTTCTTGCTAATATAGTTAAAGTTAATATTCAGTTTATTTTGAAAACTCTATCCAAATGTCATGTGCTCCTTGTAATGTGTTTATGGGCTTCTTTTTAAGTAAAATTGTTTCTCCCAAGAAAAAACTTTAATCATCTTCATTTGCAGAAGCTTTAAAAAATATTACAGATATTAGTTTTGGCAGAAAGTGTATTGTAGTCGGCTATATTAATATAACCTAAAGCCAGTCCAAGATTGTCTGAACATACTGCATTGCAAACTTACTGTTTTCAAGCAACTGATCTAATTCATGACTTGTTTCCGGAGATCCAAACCAGTCTGTAAAGATAATACAAAATATTCTATTACAAAACTGTTCTGAAAAATCCATATTTTGCAACCAACATTTAAGGTTCCTTCACCCTTAACTACTCTCAAAAGTTATCTTTAACCCAGACATATGTCACCGTAACATAGTCCTGCTCAGCATGCAGCCACAGCAGCAACAGAATAAAGTTTTAGGATTCTTAGTGTCCAAATTTTCAAGTAATGGACAGAATAGCCTTGCTCTTGTAGAGTAAAAGTCACTCCACCTCACCATAAGACGTCCCTTTCGTCTGAATTCAGCTTGATACTACCAATAAAATGAGTAAACTAATCTGTCAAGTTTCTACAGCTGTATTTTTATGATAAGAAATCAGTTAATAAAATTAAATGTTTACTTTAAACCTAAATATTTTGGAGGTATTAATAAATTTGGGTCTAACGTGTATTGTCCTATTTAGGTCATGTTGTTTGACAAAATTCCCACTGCTTTGTACAAACAATATCCATTTTGCCACATTTTACTATAATAATTCCAGTTAGTAACACCGTTGTCAACTATGAATTCGGTGTTTGAAGAACCGATTTTTCAATATTTGTTCGAACATCATTGAAGAATGTTTCGTCTCTTTTAGACGCACAAAATAATGAAAAAAGTTTGAAATAATTCTAAAATTGGGAATTACAGCAATTTTTAAAGCAGATGAAATGATCCATATTGCTATTTTCACAAAGGACAATGATAATAAAAAGAATATATTGACCCTGAAAAGAAGCCAGTTCGAAATAAAACATATCAAACACATCCTAAGCCAAACCATTTAGTTGCCAAGTTGTCAAGAGGTTGAGTGTTTTCTTGATGCAGGGTTTTCAATAAATGGTATGGATTATCAATCATTGTGAACATGCATGGAACCACATGGTGTGTAATCACATTCAGGCAAATAAACATAATAAACAGAGGCTGAAATGCTCGTGTTTGTCTTAACACACTTTCAAACACACAGAAATGATAAACGGCTGATGCAGAATTAATCTAGAGGGTGAAATCAACAGTGAAAGTAAAACTGCACCGTGCATTAACTATGAAATAGGAAAATCACAATAAATTATCAAATTGATTTGGCAAAATTGCCTGAAAGACATGTCGAATACACCAGCAAGGCTTTACTCCAACTCCCTTTAAATTTGCATCACCAAACCTTTGGGGGTTGTTTGTTCAAATAACATCTCATTACAAGTATGTATAACCCAAGAATTTCTAAAATATGAATGAATGTGTATGATTCAAATAGTTGTGCCCGGATGCATGTCCTATTTTGCATGTTGTAGAACTAAGGACCTGGAATGACCCTTAATTAGCAATTATTGTAAAAAAGTGATTACTACATCAAGTCTTAATTTGCTGTCTTTTCATTATTTGGTTGAAGTATCGCATTTTTTCATGTGAGGTGTCGGTGGAGCAGGTTTTGAAACTAAAGTATAGTAATACTGTAGGTTGGACCAGTAGAGAGCAGTGAAAATTCAGTGAGGTTATATACTAAGGAAAGGGTGGAGGGTGTCATAGAATAGGTGAGTTAATCGGGGTAATGTAGAACAGCTGGGAGAGGATAGAACCAAGTTCAGGAGACTACACTGTTGGATATGGTTGAATATCTACACTTAATACATACATTATTTAAAATAATTTCAGACGTTGAATTTTGTCAGATTACAAAAAAACGTTGATGTAATTGCATTTAACCTCAGCAACTTGTTTTCTAACTTCTTAAATTAAATATTTTAATTGCTGTATTAGACTTTTCAGCACATCGTATATGAACCCAAGTGCAATTAATTATTTTGTCTACCTCTGCAGGCTGGACTAGACCAGAGCGAAAATAAGAAGGAAAATGTTTATTGTGAAAGCTCATGTTATAGTTGATGAACCACTGCGGGGGAGAAAGGAGATAGGCCGAACAGGCAGAGGTAAAATATGGGGATGGGAAAGCTGTGGGGTAGGGGTGAGGTGGCAGAGGGATGAGCGCGGGGAATAGAAAGGTCTGGAGAGAGAACTAATGGGCAGCGCGGCAACAGCTCAAACCGTAGGTGCGGTGAGGCAGCAGTGGCCTGACACAACTGAAGGCCTCAGAGGAGTGCCAAGCCTATTAGAGAAAGATAAGGGCCTGCTAGGAGAAAGCATCCTCTCAATGGTGCAATAGGCAACAGCACAGGGATGGTATCAATTAAAGATAGAAAATATGACATAGAAGTAGCAGCACATTAAATAAAAACAACCAACTGCCAGTGCATCCGCACACAGCCTTTAAAGGACTGAGAGTGGAAAGGGAGAGTCAGCGGTGAAATATTGTCGATTTATTCTCCACAGTACTGTCCGTGCGAGGGGAGTTTATGATGAGGTGCAATGTAATGGGTAGAAAAGAAATGGGTCTAGATGCCTTCTGGACACAGAGCTGCGTACACAGATGAAAGATGAGAGACGTGGAAACTCACCTAGAAAAAAAGGAAAAAAAACAAGAACATCTTAACAAGAAAAAATCTTGCTGCTATGATAACTAATTTAGCTTTAATTCACCTTCAATTTTGTGTCTTTAAGCCTAGAGGCAAGATGTGATATGCTGGACTGCAGTGGCCTAGATTCTTCCAGTCATGGAAACAGCCATCATAGGGTTTATAATACTGCACTGAATTAGACAGATTACAAATTAATTGCTAAAAACCTCAATTATCATACGCATTATTAAACATAATTACTGCCTAAAGTCTAAAGCGGTCAAACCCTTGCATCGCACTCATTGTGTTGTAGATCTTCAATCCTAGATGTGTCCTTACAAGGTGCTTGTCGAGTGCCCTCGGAAAGGAGGTGTGGGTGGCAGACGGCCTCCGTGAAGCACCAGTAAACAACAATGAGCTAAACTGACACATGCTGCTGATGAAAGGAGAAAACAGAGACGCTCTCTTGTTTTTGTTTAGAATATAACGGAAAAGAATGTGGGATTTTATTTTGGTTTGAGTCGGGTTAATGTGATTTCTGTTCCGCCTGTCGGTTCGAGAGAGCCAGCTTTGTGAGCGGTGGTCAGGTGAAGCCTGGACGCAGCCCCCTATGGCCATTAGTGTGGAAAGAAGACAACCCAATAAGCAGAGAAAAGCTTGATGTGTACAGGTCACTGCACAACCAGCAGTCAAAAAGCATCTTACCCTAGAGACTATTAGGGCAATAGCATGCAGTGGAAAACCAAAGCTCTTAATTACTGGTCACTCTCTGACTGTGCTGCACAGACCGTGCTTAAAATTGTGTCGTCACAGTTTTCAGCAACCTCAGAGTGCCGGCAGATAAAAACATCTTAGGGTTTAGGCTAAAAATAAAATTTTAAGCGGGGGACACAATATGTTTTCTAACTTCTTCAGTTTTCTTCCGCCCCATTTTAGATGCATATGCTTTTTACTCTTTAAAAAGCCCTGAGAGTAGAGCTAGCAGTAAATCTTTAAGGATTTGACATGCAAAAAGCCCCTCATATATTGTTTATGAAGTATGCTAAGGTTCCCCTCACCTGCCTTCAAGCATTTTACTTTATTTACTCGTCTTAAGACTTGCACTAGTTACGCATAGGCATACATGTCTTGCCACATCTTTACAAATCAAGACAGACTGTGTCATCTGTCTCATCTCATAAGGAGAGTCAAAACTATTCTATTCGAGTTAAATTCTTTGGTGACATTTTCTATTGAGTTAGATGAGCTGTATTTTGTCCTTTACCCCTAAAGAAGAGAAGCAAATGGGAGAAGAATTTATAAAATTATAGTAAGTGCCATCATAACACTAAAATTTATTAGGAATTATTTTTTAAAGAATCTGTCTTTATGTGTCAAGTTGATCCACCCTGCAAAAACCTTCTTTTGTTGGGGACATATGGAGGAAAAAGAGCGAGAAAGAAAATTACCCTCCATAATTGGTGTCCTGATCAAGAACGACCATGGCAGCTGAACAATACAACCGTTAATTTATCAGAACTCTTCACAAGCTCCTTCTGTAATGCCAGACAACATTAGAATAAATAGTGACAGAGAGCAGGGGAACCAAACAGTTGATTTCTTTTGTTGACTGCATGACGAGCCAAGGAGAGTGACGGAGGGACTGTTGGTGCGTAAACCGAGGTGCTTTGCATAAAGGAAAGGAGTGAGCGTTGCATGCCTATGAGTGTGTGCAAGCATACGAGATCCTAGTTCACGCTAATCACAACCTTGACAGATAAACATGACATTGTGCATGAGGGGTTTTTAACATGTTTCCTGTCTTCGCTTTGTTGTGATTGTGACTGGAAAGGGCACAGGTAAAAGTGAGCTGTCAGAATTAAAAGGAAACATCTCTCTATGCTTTTTCAGATGTGGTACCTATGGGGTGAGCCGGTTCCTACTGTTTTCAAAGTTGATAATGCACATCTTTCAGCTGAGTTGTCAACATCGTGTGTTGATTGCATAGAGCAAAAGAAATAAAAACATCTTTGACTCTATTATTTATTTGGGTAGGATACTTCTTGAGGTCTCCAACATGTAGTGTTCCAGCACTACCAAATGCACTTTTTTTTCGTTCATCTGGTATTTGAAACCAAAATATTCCTGGAATTTTCTTCCTGGGCTATTCTATGTAGATTTCTCATGTTCACCTTGTGAATGTTCCATGGATGTGTTTCCCAGTGTTTCCACTAAAATGGAACAAGCCAACCAAGCCTTTGGTATCAACAGCAAGGGCAATGCAAAATATGGACGGACAGTAGAAGAAGAGTAAGATGGGCATTGTGCATCCTTTAGGGTATTTGACTCAGATTTATTCTAAAACTCAGGACAAGCCTGGAATATATAATTAACTACTGGGTTTCCTAAGAAGACCACTTATTTCTGTTTAATGGCATGTTTGTTGTTTTCCATGTATCTTGACTGGCCAGTTTGACTCGCCTGTGTGGGAGCCTACAGTCTGCTAAAAAAACAGATATTTCATGGTGTCCAACTTGAACTTCATTCGATACTTTACCAGAAGCACGTGACACTTATTCAAAATTATGTTCTGATACCAGAAGGGGCCCAGGACAACGTTGATGGAAAAACAGTTTTTGGGTACTTCAATGTCCTCCCAATCCAAAAACATGTATTATTTATTCATTAAAATGTGTAAAATAATGACTGATCCAGCCAGAACATAACATTTTAGTTTCCATTATTGGAAGTCTAAAAAAAATAAAAATAAAAAATAAATCAGACTATGGACATTCATCTGCTACATGAGAGCAGAATTGATCAGGGGGAGTTCAGTGCTTTGGTCCAACAGACGCAGCAGGCAGATCGTGAGATGCACCTAATTGTACAGATATATGTACTTACTCATGGCTTTGTATATATTTGATTCACTAAACTATCCGAACCTGCGGTTCGGACAGTTTTGACGCCTTTTGACGATGAGTAGTCATTTCTGCAGATAACATTGCTGTCCAACCACAAATCACACAATAGTTTTAAACACAGAGGGGGGGTAAAAAGTTTGTCAGGGGATTTGTGACAAAAATGGATCGATAAATGATGCTTAGAAATAATTTATGCCATTTTTGTAATGCAGCTGGGACGGTGAGAGCTGGTTCGATCGGCCCTTAACTGGTCCTCTGTATTCTGACGGGTTAAGCTTTGTTTTACAAGCAACATTAGATATCCAGATTGTAATTTTTTAATGCTTTCAGTAACTAAACAACACAATATTTTCAGGATTTTAGTGTAGAACTTTATTTTAGTTATAATTAATGTGTGAAGTTGTGTTAATAAAAAAGTAGGAGATGATGAACAATGGGCAATCAAGTTTATTGTATTAACATACATCAGTTATAAAAATGTATCTGTTAACTAGACTGTGTAAATCTCGCTGATCATGACACTTCGGCCACCCAACTAAGACCATGTGTCAAGAGGAACTCCTCCACAGTGAGGTAAAGTCTATTCCCCTAATTTTCTGTAACGGTGACACAACACAGAAATGTTCGTTTGAACTTCTGTGAAATACCTGTGAAATTAGCGAGAAGTGCTTGAGCCTCTGCACGGCACCTTTCCTGTGCTGCAACATGTGCCGGTGCATTAACTGGTCCATCTATTCTACGACAGCTAAAATGGACGCCACCTGGACACGGCAGCTGAAGAGGTAATACACTTCTTGTAAGAGATCAAATTGTCCTCAACACCCTTCCTCTCTTTATTACCACGGCTCCTGAACTGGTGTTCGTGAGTGGCTTTATTGTGCAGCAGACTGTCCATCTCTCATTAGCTGCCAGTATTTGAAGCACTAAGAGGTCAAGACATTATTTAAGACTAATCTTATATATGATACTGAAGAAACCAAACCAGAGCCCAGTGTTTAAATAAAGGTCACCAGGGTCCGGGTCATAGGAGTAACAAACATAGAACATAACTTAACAGTGAGCCTCTGAGTAACAGAGTATACCCAGATTTGTAACATAGTCTGAAAATGTTGAGTGTTTTTTTAAGTATCTGCTGCAATAATACATAATTTGACATAATTGAGATTAGGAGAATACAATTCAGCAAACAAAATATGAGCAAAGACGTCATCCAGCTATGCTGTCATTTGCACCTCCACATTTGCCTTTTCCAATTACGACAGCAAAACCATCACTGCACACCTATATACCCTCACACATCACAAAGAGAGAACACATCAGTGACTGACACTCAGCACAGAGGCTCATTATCACCTTCGGCTGCCTGTGAGTGCCCTCCTGTCCTGAGCACTATGAGCGACCCTGGCTGTAAGCCACTGCAAGTACTCTAATTTTGTAGCGAAGGAGAATCAGTGCTTGTTGTTTCCTTTGGTTAAAATGAGGCTGTTGGAGATGAGCCTGTGTAGGAGCTGTTCTGTCAAAAAGATAGGATTCAAGCAGAGGGCAAATCTACGGCTCAAAGCTTACAGGAATAATTGCTCTAAAAATCAATCTTAACACATTCCTATATGATCCGAGGCAGTGGTGGGACTATTCTGGCATTTTCCCAGAGCAACATTATTGTTGAGAGCACCAACACAATAATGACAAAATCTACCTTAGTTGACTTTCATTTAGGCTGCTTTGTTTTTGTGCATGTGCAGTCAATATAGATGTGCATTTGCATCCCCCATCCACTGAGTAGTCACCAACAAGTTGCTGCTGAGAATAGGTAGATGTGGGTTTAGTCATACTGAACTCTGATCCCAGGACATGTGTCAACCTCATTCCCAAGCAGGCATAAAGGGTAGGTTTTAGTCTAGGTCCTTTAGTCGTGGATGAAAACGAACTGCTTCAGCTGTCCTTACATAATGACATTCACCCACATAGGCTGTACATTGTCCATTAATATACTATGCATATACATTTAACATAGAAGAGATAGATTAGGTTATACGGCTAATTTGGCAGTTATTCGTTTGAACGTTAAGATCATTAGGCTGCGCATCGAGTCTTTTGTTTATGTGTTGGCAGATTTTTTAGAATTGCGCAAATGGTTTTGATTATAAAAGAATTAAGGTTGTAAAACTCTAACTCTGACCAGTGACATCTGTGTGATTAACCATAACACGGGGGGATGTACTTCCCAGTGTTCCTGAGCCAATCAGAACAGAAGCGGGGGCCAAAGCCAAGTGAGGTGCTACATGTTTTAGCCAACAGCCCAGACCACCAGAGAGCAAGAGGGATGAGGAGATATGTAAGAGATAAATCACTAAGTGCCTCACCTTAGGTCACCGATCACACCAAAGGCCGCCAGGAATCTCTATTTGAACCACAGCGATTGCTGCTTCAGGGCTTTGCTCTCTGGCCTTGCTATAAATCAGCATGCACCATCTTACCCCTTCTTTCCCTTTTCTAAGCTCACACCCCCACCACCATGCAAACACTCAACTTGAACACTACAATAAAACTATAAAAATGAAAACGAAAACTCTGCATAAGGCAATAAGATAGAGCAATATAAAACTTTAATGTACTTTACTAAAATCTTAAACTATTTAAGATTTTTCCAAGCTATTTAAATACTGAACCTAAACTGAAACAAATTATTTTGTGGATGTGTTACCTTTACAAAATCTGTGTTTGAAGCAATAATTTGAACCTAAATCTTGTAAGCACAGCCCTACAGAGTTTCAATAAGTAGATTTGGAATTATAACCTATTTGGTTTATATTTTAATAAATTTTTAACATTTCCGCATTCTAAAATACTACATGAAAATACATTACATTAAAATGGGTATAACATAATGGTTACAATGATCAAAATGTTACGAGAGAAATATGAAACTAAAATCTTTATAAACGGACTCATACAAAGCTAAAATAAATATATCTATATAATGTAATCCTGTATACATGTTTATTTAAAATACTGATTTTTTATTTATTATTAAAACTTTTAAAATGTGTCACAGCATATTTTGTGATACAACTAAAGAGAAGATTACCAGGGAACTATCAGGAAGAAAATCAGAAAATTTAAATAAAAACTAAATAGAAATGTTTTGGGGTTTTGTTTTGTTTTTGTTTTTTTTGTATTTTTATGAAAATTAGTTTCACATATAGTGGTGGTTATTTAAATATGGATTACATTTAAAAACGTATTTCAAGTAAGGACATGCTGAAACTCAAACTATATATAAAAAGCTAATAAAATTATTGCCTTCACGAAAATTGTCTTTACTTTGTCCATGTCCTCTTTAGCCCTTAATATACGTTGTTTATTTTATCCCAAAAAATTTTAACACAAAATATGAAAATGTAAATTGAATGTAATTTTTTCAAATTATTTATAAATCATTTAAAAATGGTTTCATAGATTTTAATGCAGAATACTTTAGATATAGTTTCAAACTGAAAATCCTTAAAACATTTCCTTCAAATTTTTCTGATAATTTGCTATTGCTGGTCTGATATTTGTTAAATCTTATTTTAAAAATCCTTAAATATTACAATAAATTGTCCTTTGTCGAAATAAAAAAATCCAACTTCAGGAATTTATCATTTTAAATCAAGATCGTTCTTACAGGGTGTCCCACAGTAAAAGGAAAAAACTACTTTGACAGCAGGTTGCCAGAAAATGCTTTTTTGTCTCCAGTCTGTGCAGAAGACATTTCATCAGGCATATGTTGGTTTAGGTGTGACTCCTTCTTTCTCCTTTTCCCTCCTCTGTCCTCAGGTGACATAATGGCAGCAGACCAGTTCTTGATGGAGGTAGGATGGTAGTAATAAAAGGCCTGATGGGAGCAGTGTGGGGGTGTCACTTGTATGACATTGTACCACCGCAACCGATCAGCAGGCCACAGAGCTGCAGGAGAATGCTTTTACAATGAAGGAATGCTGCAGGTGATGCATACAACTACATGATATGCGGAACCCTTGACAGACTGACACCCACAGACCGCGCTCGTGTTGGCGGGTGTGTGTGTTTGTGTGTGTTTGTGCAACGTAAACCGGGAAAGCAGTCACGGAGGTAAAAACAAGCCCAAAATATGAAAAATAAAAATTAACAAAATGCATTATAAATATCAAAATCCTATGAGCATAAAAAAAAAAATCTCACTCCTAAAAGGAATCCTCTCTGCCATTTAGGATGAACGTTTAAAATGATCAGAACACTTGGAGAGACAAAAAGAAAAAATCATAAGTGAAAGGAAACACTGAGCTGCAGTTCACCTTCAAATATACACATGATAGGGAGAAAAAAAGGTTAGCAAAGTGACAAGGACGGGAGATGGGAGAAGAAAAAATTACTTTACGTCTTCTAATAACCTGATGTTCACAATCACAATGGCCTGATGAGCTGCCTCGTTTCATGAAATATTAAATTCAAATTTGACTGAAAAGAATAACATAGCATAAAAATGGGGGGTGCGACATAAAAATGTCTCAGGGAAGTCACTGCAGGCCTGTGCTGACCAAACGGAGTTCACAGCAGGGGCCAGCAAACCAACAGTCGTTTTGTTGTTGTTTTCTCTTCTTTTTAGGGGTAAAATTTATGTTGGTGTGTTAGTGTGAGTGTGTGTATACATATCATAGCTTGCACTCTTTTTTTAAATAATACTGAAATTGTTATTTTGGTCCTAAGGCATATTATATCCCAGAACAGGGGAGTAAATTATTTTTGTAAATTTTTCAGTTCAACTGATTTTGTCTCTATAAGTTTATATGGTCAGTTTTCAAGAAGTGGTTCAACTGCACCAGAAAAAAACATCTGTTGGTCTTTGATAGGTGATGTAACGCATACCATTAACGGATAGCATCACTTGTGGTCTGACAACATTACCAACATTAATTTTACACATTTCACTTTTGCCACTTGTTGCTGTTAAGTTAATATTTTAAGGCTATTTACTGTCTTTTATCATATGTGTGATTGTAGCTACATTACAACATACATAAACTTATTTTAAATTTAAATGCATATGAACACTCTCTTCAGCTTTACCAAAAAATACACAATAACACTATTTACTGAATTACGAATGGTTGCATTATTTAAATGGAGATGAACTATAGGAGGTTAAAAAAACAACAACAAATGAGCTCATATATATATATATATATATATATATATATATATATATATATATATATATATATATATATATATATATATATATAATAAAAACCTGTTTTAACACAATTTATTCTTTATTATCATATTATGATCAAATCATTTTTGCTATGTTTCACAAAAGCTATGAAACAAAAATTGGAAACAATTTTATTTCTATTTTAGCTCAACACTTTTCAGAGGAGAATGCTGCCTCCACTAGGTTGGCTGTAGTGCAGGTCTTATCTCTGCCACAACCCTCACTAAGTTAATATTTTAAGGCTATTTACTGTCATTTATCATATATGTGATTGTAGCTACATTACAACATACATAAACTTATTTTAAATTTAAAGGCATATGAACACTCTCTTCAGCTTTACCAAAAAATACACAATAACACTATTTACTGAATTACGAATGGTTGCATTATTTAAATGGAGATGAACTATAGGAGGTTAAAAAAACAACAACAACTGAGATCATATATATATAAATATATATATATATATATATATATATATATATATATATATATATATATATATATATATATATATATATATATATATATATATATATATATATATATATATATATATATATATATATATATATATATATATATATATATATATATATATATATATATATATATAAATATAATAAAAAACAGTTTTAACACAATTTATTCTTTACTATCATATTATGATCAAATCATTTTTGCGATGTTTCACAAAAGCTATGAAACAAAAATTAGAAACAATTACATTTTCATTTTAGCTCAACACTTTTCAGAGGAGAATGCTGCCTCCACTAGGTTGGCTGTAGTGCAGGTCTTATCTCTGCCACAACCCTCACTAAGAAGTGCACATAAAAAAGTTTAAAATGCTTATAAATTTAAAATTGTTGTGTATTTTATGTAATAACTTATTTTTGCTGTTAAGCTTCATGGAAAATTGCACTCTGTTAAAAGTTTGTATAGAATAAGTTTACTTCTATTACTATAACATAGACAGGTCTGTTTATAATAAGCCTATTTCAAATATGTAAGACATGGTTTATATCAGCCAAAACAGAGCTCTTATTCATATCTTTTTAAATATTCTAAATTAGGCCTAATTTTTTTTTTACTTTGAGGTAACCACACAAGAAAAAAAGCAAGGTTGGGCAGTGGGAGCAATATTTCTCCCTTTTGTAAACATTATAGCAGGTTTTTTCACAGAATAAATCCACCTCTAAGCAGACATCAGTGATTTAAATGCAGTGTGACATTAAGAATGTACATAGAAACCACAGACTCAAGCAGCTGGTTTACAAAGTAGGGGAAGTGAAGAACAAAGAAAACAGAAAACAGACAAAATCCATCCAAATTACACTGCACTGTTAAAAAAGTCTGTCAATAAACAGTAAAAATCTGTGAAATCATGACATAAAAATTCTGTTAGAATTGTAAAATTCAATGACATTTTGTTAATTTACCAGTGGGATGTTGTATAATGTAGAACTGAAAAGTATTGTAAATTTTGAAATAAACATTTACAAATAAAATTGTTTTTTATTGTGGGAAACACACATGTTGTACTTTTTAAAGAGAAAAGTTATATCCTTCAAAACAACATAAAACTAACTAATGCTAATACTAAATCCAAACAAATTGGTAGCTAGCTACATTTAAATAAACATATTTTAAATGATAATTTTGAAGAATTTGAGCAATAAAAAGTGCTGATGAATGTGGCTATAGGAAGAAGGAAGTCTGCGCTTCCCTGCTTAAGCTGTTGCCCCCATTACCCAAATCCAGATAAGAAGAAGATGGATGGATGGACAATGAAATAAGTAAATAAATGAATAGATTTGGAAATGGATGTTGAAATAAGGAACTATGATACATCATTGTTTACTTCCAGTTTTGTTTACTAGTCATCTCTTTATATTCACTTATATTTTCACACTTTTTTAGATTCTCCTTTCCTCTTTAATTCATTTACTTCTTTACTGTCAATTTTGCTTATCATTCCTTCATATTTCACGACCTCGGACTTAAATGGAGGAAACAACAGAATCAACAAGGAAATTATGTAATTGCTAATTGGTTCATACGTGTATTTTTATTATTTTTTCTAAAACTATTTTTTTTACCTTCAACATTGCCATTATAAGCTCAAAGTTCATACTTCTGCAAGACAGAGAACATTGCATCGTGCTCAAGTTCTCGCTTTAGCTCATTAAACAGTGCGATCATTTGTGCTCTCTAATTGGTCTGCTTACCTGGTACATGTAAGTGGTTTTGCGGAAGTTCGTACAACGATTCAGAAGAAGGTGAATTGCGCTAAAACCATGACAAAAAAGAACGCTGTGTGGACCACGTCAGCTTTCAGCAAATGGAAGTTACGCTTTATTTTCTTCAAACGTAAAAGTCACGGTACTTTGTGTTACTGGGGAGATTAAATTTTGTTTTTTAGCCGTCATATGGCATGTTGGAACAATATACAATAGAATCATTTTTGCTGTGCATGCAGCACGTGTAACTTGCATAGGTGGGGTGACATTGTTTAAACATGATTACATGTACGTTTTGCTGTAAAACATTGGAATCATTGAGAGGCCATGTGTTGCATTGCAGAATGCACAGAAATGAGCCCAGTTGTTAATGTGTGAGTCCATTTTAGTTTTACCAGTGTCTTTGTTCTTTTGTGTTTTTCGTTGTTTTTTCTCCTTTCTGTGCATTTTTGTCCATCTTGCATGTTTTTTTTTTCTATATTGTTTTTTTTCTTATGCTTTTACTATGTAAAATGTTTTTTATTGGTACTTTTTACTGAATTTGTTACCTGGCATAGAAATGTCATTGTGTTGTATCAGGAGACTATATTCTCCCTTCTCTTTAGGTCAATCCTGCTTCCATGCTAAACGATTCATGCTGAGTGTGGATCAACAGATTGGACACAACAACATCTCCTGTTTTATTTCTGCCCTTTGCATGATGTTTGGGAACTACTATTGTTTTAACATATATTACCCATCGGGTTTGGCATCTACAATGGAGTTTTTGCAGAGGTATAAGGTTTACTTTTTTTTTTTTACTTGTAGAGGGTTAAATTTGACTTTTGACAACGTTTATATCTTGGATCACAAGTTTATTCCTTTGTGAAGCAAATGTTGATGTTGTTTTCTGTTTGTCCTCTTCATCTTAAAGTGTTTCTTCTCAATCAACCCAGACAAGCGCCGCAAGGTGGAAGAAACCCGTAAACCCAGACTGCGTGTGAACCCCCGTGTACTCACCTTGATCCAGGAACTTTCGGATTATGAGTGGCGTGATGTTTGAGAAAGGACTAACGTCAGTGCGCTTTCGAACCACTTATCAAGACGGTGTTCAATCATAATGGAGCTGAATGTTTTGTATGTCTGAAATAGAAGTTTATTGTAGTGTTATTTGATCATTTCAAGAACAAAAGTTTTGAAAGTTGCATCTCATACCATTTCTTCTAATGTTAAAAAAGTTGAAAAGACATTTTTATATTTGTTCAGTGGCTGCAGTTTGCTCAATGTCAGAAAGGCCAAATGAGAACTTGATTAAAGGTATATTTTCAATGACAGTGTTTATTTGTGTATACAAAATGTTTTTTATTTTTATATTATCAGTATACACACATTTTATATTGGACTTGTATTTAAGTGGTAAATGTTTGTTGAAATTTTATGCTTACAGATATTTTAAACTATAATAATTAGTAAACAGTAACATTTTTAAAGCATATTTCAGTTTTACATAAAGTAATAATAAAATGTTTTATATTGGCATTTTAACAGTTTTAATCTGTTTTTCAAAGGTGTTTTTTCAGTAAGACTAAATCAAAAACTGGCTTAATCTTACTGGAAAAACATGTAAAATAACAGCATTATTATGATATTTCATCAGAAAAAGTTTGTTAAAATTACTTGATAAAACTGTGTTATTACAACAATAACCCTTTTAAAATCAAACTTAAAATGTGTGACAAACTATGTGACAATCTGTTTATTTCACAATTTAACACTGTTTTAATTACCGTTTGGTCAGTTTACATGTTCACTGTATTCCATGATGAAAAAGCTGGACTTGTTAAATCTCATTTTGCCATTGTATCTCATAAACTTCGTCAGTACTTTTATAACGCTTCATCATCGGGCAAAAGCCGGCTGCACCATGGCGCTAAGAGGAAATGAAGTTGGAAGGCAAACTCATCATTAGTCTTGAGATGACATCAGATAAGAGTGAGTGTTCAAGCATTGTTATCCAGACTGGGATTTTATGAGCAAACACCGCGCCTCCGTATGGGATGCATAATAAGCACCTCTACCCTCTGAGTGCGTGCGGCAAACGCCATGGCTTTGCCGTGTTGTGATAATCCTCTTCTATCAGAGTGTATCTACAATAGCCATCATCTCTCTGGGTGTAATAACAGAACAGGACACCACTTCACCTGCGTCAAAGGAAAACCCTCAAGAGGGATAAGAAAAAAAAATGTGGCAGTGTTTCAGCTTGGCAAATACAAGCATTCCACATTAGGGCAATCATTTCATGAAAATGTCAGGGCTATCACTTTTCATACACCAACAAAGATGTATGTAGTATTACATTTTGCCAAAAACACACACTAATGTGCAGCTAATCACAAAAGTCATTCTGATTCCACTTCCCCATATGTGCTGCTTGCCCCACAGTAATGCGGGATTTAGGCAACCAAATTTCATCAAATAAAATATTGTTTCAATAAGCTTCCACAATGTCACCAGACATCATCCAAAATAAAAAAAAAAATTTTACTAAGATTTTGTGTTGCTTATGGATGTTTCCAACCAATGTGTGAAGCTTTTTCCTGTACAGCCTGAAGGTTCAATGGTGTTAAGGGCCAATCCACGTGTAACCAGATGCATTAGTGAACCAGTGTATACAAAGTGTAGTCCATTAAATCCTTGCATGTCCAAACATTTATGTGCCATCAAGAAAAAAAAATATGTAGATAGAATAGCCAGCTTATTCTGTGTCTTCAGGTAGTCAGCTAAACAGACACTTCAGGCACATAATATTTCTGAGCCGAGACCTGACCAACTGCAACAATCCCAGATGGTAGTAGCAACAGTAGAAACTACGCATTATTAGTGTATCTCTTCATCTGACTCTCTTCTTATCTTGATGCACCCATCCCTCTGGAACAGGGCAAATGTGTACTCATCAGACCACAGGACCTTCTTCCACTACTCCAGGGTCCAATCTTCATGCTTCCTTGCAAATTAAATCCTTTTACTCTGGTTACCCTCAATGATTAGTGGTTTTCCTTTGGCTGCACAGCTTATCAGTCCCAAGTCCTTGAGTTTGTTTGAAATTGTGTATCTGTAAATAACTACTTTTACTAATAAACAGCCCTGAGTTCCACTACTGTTTCCCTCTGATTTGATTTCACAAAATCTTTAAGTGATCGTCGACGACAATCATTCAGGATTTTAACTTTTGTCTTCTTCAATTAAAATAGTTCCTAATTTAGTTTTTCAGTTTTTGATAATGCCTTGAAGAGCTCCAAACCTAATTTTGGTAGTTTTTGTAAACTTCTCAAATGCTTTCTCTGTTGGCTTAGTGCATGCTAACGATTTGACCAAACAGACAAACATATTTTCCAGAATCATGGGATGTGTCTTTTGACATGATTGTTTAAGAAATGAGAAACTCAACGGAGGTTACATATCTTGTTACCAGTCAAAAGTTAATGAGCCAATAGAAAGATTTATTAAAATTATAAAGTAGGTTTTCTTTGTAGAACAGGCTTTTATGTTCAGACTGTCCATTCATTTTTAGTATTGAACCCAGCTCTATTAATTCTTAAGAAAAAAGCATTCATACCTCAACTTTTCAGATTAAAAGTATAAGTGTCACCTGTTTCCTCTCTCCTCCACTCTGAACTCCAACTTCAACTCTACTGATACTCTCACCAGTGCTCCAGAGGGGAATAAAAGATGACGTTAGTGAGAGTCAGGGAGATTGGGAACAGAAGAAAACTGATTGACCTGAACCAAGAGAGCTTTTCCTTTGTATCTGATTTTTACCCCCCACTTCCTATATATTACCCTTCAATGAGTTGAGTTCTGCATGATGAGGGCTACAAAAAATTAACCTTCCTATTTCACAACTGTACAAATGGATACCGATATTACCAAGAGACAAGTGAAACCATGTGAACAGAGCCTTTCAAAATGTATTTTACTTAAACATTTTTAGTTCATGGCATGTTCAAACCCAAAATACCGATTATATTTTCTTTGAAATAGATAAAGTAATAGAAAGCAGCTTACAACCGCAAAATGTGAAGAATATGATACGTGTTCACTAACAAATATATCTGAACAGTGTGGGATGTATTTTTTTACCACCCTTGCAAAGTAAATCAAGAAAATGTGTTTTTTTAGTTTCTGCAGCAGATTTTCAATACGATTTTGGTCTGAAATTGTATTTCATGGAGTATGACAAAAATTACAGTTTTGATATCATCTGCCAGCTAATTAATTCCAAACATGGCAAATGGCATGTATCAGTTTAATGGGTGGCCAAACCTCTGCTAATCTGCTAATAAACTAGTAGAGGTGTTAATATATAGCATTGCGCCGTGGCACTTTGTGTTTTCTGCAAAAATTTTTTTTTTAGATAAAATCATTTCTGTTTCGTAAACATTCAGTTGAACTTAAGTTTGTTGTCAGGTAAAATTTTGTGAATCGACGGTTAGTTATTCTTCAAGTAGTTAGCGGTCTATAGTCATGCTCTTATTTTGAAGTAGGTCAAGATTTCCTAGACACCATTTCAATTTGCTATCCTCATGTTCTCTCTGTTTCTCTCCCTATTCATTTTATTTAACACAAAAAATACACAGGAATACAGTATAATAAACTGGTAGTAAAGAAAAACGTACAAAAGTTAAATACTTAAGGGATTTTTATAGAAAATAAATGTGTTTTTTGTTGCCTAGGTTTGAATATGATATCTAAATAAAAATTTAAAAAAGTTAACAACATATACAACATCTGAAACATTTAGGTTACCTTTATTTTATTTTAATGAAAACAACCGTGTAAGTTAAAGTAATGTTCAAAATGTTCTGTGGCTGATGAATCGCTATACAACAGTTTAATAGGAAAAGATATTATATTCCCTGACCTTTGTAGTCAGTTATGTGTGTTGGCCATGCATTTGTTTAAAATTAGTATTTTAGTGACTAAATTTCTTTGTTGTTGTTGTTGTTGTAAAACTGGACAATGTTTGCACCATTCTATGTAGCATCAGTTGTGGGTATTAAAGCAAGTCATGCCTTGATTCCATGTAGCAATCATAGGACAGCTTGGTTAGTCTATTTTATGGTCTGGTGTGTTTAGGGGAGCATTTCCACTGTCAGTAGGAACCTAGCTGGGCAGGTGTTGGTTAAACCCAAACACCTTATATGATGTCATACTAGTGCAATGGCACATGTGACACACCATGATGTCACATGCTTGTTGCAAGAATTGCCGTTTTTCATTTTCTCAGTCAATACGCTATGTTGGCATATGGGCGGTTTTTACAAAGGCAAGAGACAAAATAGTGTACCAAACCACACCAAACACTACCTTGATGCTCAGTAATAAAAAAAGTTGTTTAAGTATGTTTAACCAGTCAAACTGATGTAAAATGCCAATGCTTAAACTGGAATATCCTACAAAAAAAGCTGTACATTGGCATTGCAGTGTTGATCCCAATGACATTGGAATTCAGTTAATTGTGAAGTTCTTCTAATAAGCCTCTGAGACCTGTATGTAAAATATAGGTTTATCTAAAAATCGAATTACCCGTGGCCAGGTCAGGTCGGAAGCAGATTACAGGTTTTTCTAAAGGTATAAGAGTAAGATTACTGGAGATAGACAACCCCCACTCACGACCCTGCACAGATTAGAGGTTATACAGTATCTAATGGAGGGATGGACAGTTTTAGGGTTAAAAACGTAAGCTGAATAAGACCACGCTTTTCAGATTTTTTTCAGATTTCTATGTGCAAAAGGTATTTAGGGGCATGAATGATTGTCCATAAATTTCATCATGCACTACTTTGTGGATGACTTTCCTCTTAAAATCCCAATAAATTACATTGCAGTTCCAATTTACAAAAACGAAGACTGTTTAAGAATTTGTCAAGTGGTTTACTCAATAAAATAATAAAAATGACAAACATTTTAAAAGCAACTTCGAGTCTTTAAAATCAACATGTGTTTCTAATCATTAAAGGAGATGTAGAACGTAAGATGAGAAGGTGGAGAAAAACACCACATACAGCGTCTTTACAGATTTCCCTAGGCTCACCACAGTCAATTAAAGTGTAATGTTTAACAGATCCATTAAAGGCTTTTATTGAACTCAGGACTTTGTTGTTAGAATTTTGGCGACTCACCATAGAAATGTTTGGGATTTTGAAGTTTATTTCTTTCATTCGAAGTCGGCGACAATGTTAAAGAAAGTGTTGCGAAGTGTTAGCATTAAACAAAGCACAAAGAAATAGACAGGCTAAGGAGGTAAACTGGTTTTCACACCATCCATGCAGTAATTATACTGTTGACTTTAGGGCCATGTTTATGGGATTTTAACTATAAATAAATGCCACAGTTCTTAGAAACCAAGAGCCATTTCCTTATGAAGCCCACAGCTACAGTAGCTAAGGTGGGAAATACTGTTTCAGAAAGCCCACCCACAACAGTCTTCACTGGAGAGGATCACTCCGACATTAAGAATACAAGCCACCACTCTGTGTCTCTCCACTGGTAGGGCTAATCCCCTCAGCTGCATGCTGAATCCTGCAGGTTGTTACCACACAGAACCACAGGAGCTGCAGAGGGGCCTCAGCCTTTGGTTGCAGCAGGGAATACTAAGGATCCGTTGACACACTTTAATATGTGTTGTGATCACAAAGTATCTAAGACATCCATAGCTTTGGCAAACAAATGTACAATTTTATTAGTTGTAGGATTTTAAGTACATTGAAACTGACCACATTAAAATGTGCATGGAAGTTAAAATACTAAATATTCATGGAAAAAAAACTGTCCATTATTAATGTATACTTTAGATGTTAAGGTTTTTTATGCACAATCTTTGCAACAAATTAAGCTTTACTTTAATTTTTTATCTATTTTTATTACCTTGCCTTAAAAGTAAAATAAACTCACCCAACCATAAAATTCGTATTTCCTTTTATAAGTTCTTCCTTTTATAAGACTAGAACTAGTCAGTGTTGTGAAAGAGTTTTCTAGCAGATAAATAAAACGTTTTAATTTTTTTTAATTTTAGTGTCGTCATTACCAGTCGTCATTAGCATACAAAAATAAGAAATCAGATTCAAACAATAAACAGATTATTTTCTAAATATTTTTTGTTCAACAATAATTTTTGTGCTCTTGATGAATAAAAAAAACTTAACAGCCTAAAATACAACCTGAAGTTATTTTCAACAGCCAGACATAAACACGGGTCCTGGATGACCACCAAGTGTATAAATTGTGTCCCTGTTTAAAAACCAACTGATAGCCTTTCTTGACAGCTTCATAGACTGTGTTGAATGCATGTTATAAATGTTTAATTCTGCTATTAAAGTTCCTCTAACGTTTTTTTTGCATTTACTGCAGTCATTTCAAAATTATGCATGTGATTTTCTGAACTTGCTGGAAGAATATACCCTTAAAGTCAAACCAGCAAAAGTCTAAATGAATATATATCATTCCACTGTGACTTTGGTAAAGGCATTATAGTCAGTGTTTAAATACCATCATAGGCCTGATCAAGACAGATTTATGGTTGTCAGATTTTGTTCTCCGGGATATTATATCTGACGTTTATTTTAAAAAGGCATCTATGTGGGCTCAGCCCAAACAAAAAGCTAAGGGGCCTATAAATATACATATATATGCTTTATGTATGTTTTCTCCACGGTGATAAAGCGGTGGAGCCCTCTGTTTGCACCACAGCCAAGAGGCAGGTAAGGTTGTTTGGTGTAGCTTTTTTCTTACTTTGACTCTTTGTTTGCAGAATGAGAACTGTAGCTGTATTCTGTCTACTCTCTCTGCAACCCTGGGCTAAGGTATGTTATCAATAGATCATGTACGTAGATCCACCTCCAACTTAACTCTAAATCTGCAAACAGAACACCAATGTTGTTTCCTTCTTTCTCTCATCTAAGCCATTTCACACATGCATAACGTCCTGATGTGTTCCAGAAAAAAGGCACAAAAGAATGTTAATTTCTGCACCATTATCCCTGAACCTTTGTGAAAATTGAAAATTAAACTACAACTGTTACAAACTTTTTTTTCACAGAAACGTGTAATAA
Source organism: Orestias chungarensis (assembly GCA_032876305.1). NCBI lineage: Eukaryota > Metazoa > Chordata > Actinopteri > Cyprinodontiformes > Cyprinodontidae > Orestias > Orestias chungarensis. The sequence continues at coordinate 2,456,391 of JAVLVB010000768.1, read as the reverse complement.
CTTTAGGCTAAAACAAAGTATTTTAAATGAAATTATAAATATAGTAGTGGTAGAGTTTTTGCAGCACTTGTAGACACAATTCGCATCAAGTAGACTTCCTAAATCTCCTAGTTGCCAGATTATTTCAATGCTGTAACAGTAATAACTGTATTGATAAGGTGAATTATAGTACAAGAGTTTTGCAATTAACAAGATAAGTGACACATTGGCATGAAGAATTAAATTCAGTTCCACTAAAAACTATCCAGTGGACCATTCACTGACCTGTTCTAATGTAAGGACATCGGTTTATTTAAATATTCACTGCAAGTAGATCAATTTAAACCAACCTTCTTCTGCATCCGAAACTCAATAAAGGCCAGGTTTAAATATGTAGCAGAGTCCTGTCGCCCGATAGATATTACAATAGTCTGGCCTGTCTGGGGGCAACACACAGAAACCTCTTTGCAAAATTAGACCTACCACTGAGTCAACTGATAAAGGGATGCCGAGATGCAATTACCATAAAAGCTGGGCCCCTTCAGAACTACCACCTCTCTCTGCACCAACAGCACCCCTGACATCCAACTGGCTCTTAAAAAAAAAACTAGCCCCCTTTTGTCCCCCTTCACAGTACTCCACATATAGTACCAATGTGTCCTGCAATTTGGGGATAGGCTGTGAGCAACAATCCCTGAATTTCAAATCAGTTGATGAGGTGTATATAGTCTGCAAAGGCTCTTGTAAGAAGTACCTGATGCCAAGGTAAAGTCAAACACCTTAGTCCCAGTAAGTCAAATTGCGTAGAGCTGAGATCTATATGATTTAGCAAAAAAAATTATCTCCCACAGCACCTTTTTCCTCATTACTGTATTTATTCTCATTTGGTTCTGTCATCCCTTGATCCGATGGATAGTAAAGTTACACTGAAGGATGTGCTGGAAATGCAGCCGATAATAGGAAACAAAGGGAACACATTGGCGGGAGCCTAAAGGTGTTGATGTGAGGCAGAAAGAAAACAGCACTCAGATGTAACCTTTAAGGCACATGGTCATTAACACCTCCATTACTAACTCTTCTGTATGGGCAGGTCTATTAGTCATTCACAGCCCACGCTTACCATACATTCTTTTTCCTTTTTTTTTTTGATACAACAGCAGGACGGTTAAGAAGACATCTTTGTTTTCTTTTTAACAACAATCAGCCCTCACCATTGCAACCACCAGCTGTTAACACGCTTCTTTGCATTAAGCAGATCTGCCAACTTACATTTACAGTGTTGCCTGCGTAGATTGATGTGGCACGTTAAGCTGAACCTTGTATATTTATGGCTTGATTTATAAACAGATCATTATTGTCTAAAATATATATATAACAAAAGCTCCTTAGTGGAAAAACAATTACTTCTAAATAAGTATTTTTCACCAGTTTTGAAAGTTTAATAATCAGCTGACCTCTTTAAATATAATTTTGTTTAAATTACAGTGTCATTGTGTGTCTTTTTGACCATTTTTCTCTAGACCTTAATTGTTTGGTGTTAAAAACTATTTCCTTTCTTTGTTGCCCCACGTGGCTCAGTGATGGAGGCAGCTGCACCACAGAGGCAACAGTCCTCCTTGCATTTGTCACCGGTTAGATTACAAGACCTCTTCCTTTTGCTGCTTGTTCTGCCCCCCCCCCTTCTCTCTCTGCAGTTCCCCCTGTCCTGCCTTTCTACTAGTCACATAAAACCAGTTTAAAAACAAATAATTTTCCTTAAATTAAATCCAGTTTTTTTATTTTTAAAACGTTGTCATGCTGCATTTTAGATGATACTTCTGTTTCAAAATTCAAATGGAGGAAACCAAAAAGTGAACGAGTCACTAACACTTTTACTCAATATAAAAGGAAAAGCTGGTACATTACATGTATTAAACTAGATCGTAATTTCCTTACCATGTTAAAAGCCTCTAAACATTATTGTAAAACTGGTTTCTTTATTACTGTTGCAAGCAAACTCTGTTGAAATTAAATTAAAAAAAACTAACCCATATTAGCATGTGTCACAGCCAATCATATCCTGCTGCTGCAGTGTTCAGTTTGTTCACTGCCCATTTCCTTTATGTTTTGTTTCTTGAATAATCACCAACCACAGTGCTCTTGGTTTATCCAAAATTATAAAGAACACTTATAAGATAAAACTGAGGTTTTTTTTTTTTTAGGAGAATATCATATTTTGCACATTTATTAGGAAACTATTAGTGAGGTATTATTATGCAACTAAATAAAAACCCTATTTACGCATCGCACCTTTTTAAAATCTGTTTAGGTGTGAGTTTTGAAACTAACAATTTCAAACTCAAAATAATAAACAACCAATATAGTCACCGTATTTTTCAGTATCCGTGATAATCTATTAATTTCTTGATGTTTTCATGATCATCTTTGTTATTCACTTGCAACCGTAGCCTGCCAGACTCTTCAGAGAGGTGAACTGTTTTCTTTTACTGTAAATCTCCTGTTTAAGAATTGCCAACAAGTTCGCAATTGGGTACAGGTCAGGTGGAAAAGACAGCTGTGTCATGCATTCTTCATCACTTTTACTGGCTAGCTGGCATTGATGGAGCATAGTCCTCCAAAAAAGCCCTTGTTTTTTGGGGTTTCTTTTTTTTTTTTTCAAAGAGACAGACTCGTTTATTTAGCACTGATTGAAGAAAATGTCCTCCTGTGGAAGGTGTTGATGTTGATTTTCAACCTAACTTTACCCAAAAAAGTCTAACCACCTCATGTTTGATATTATAGCTACCAGTACCTTACCTCCATCTAGCAAGCATCTAACTCGAAGTGAGCTTTGCACCGGCTCATTTGCTTTGTTAAATCATGCTTCCTGTTTGCTGGGAATTACACTATAGTCTTTAGGGTCCTGTTACTTTTGGCAATGAGAGCATATAAAATGGAAAAAAAACTCAATACTTCCTTCAGAATCTGGGACCTGCATTTCTAAATAAAATGGGAAACTTTAATTAGAAGTAGATCTTAATGAAACTGAACGGCCATAATAGATCCCTTGTGAAGCTCTAGAAGCTGTTTAATGGCCTTTTCTTCAAAATAATCTCCATTATGCGTTTCTCATTGTTATTTGAAGATATTTTCCAACCACACTTTTTCCTACAACTCAACCTTCCTTAAAATGCTTGGATGCATATCTGTTTGTACAGGCAGTACAATGCAATGATGTTATGTGGCTTATAATTGCCAAAAGTTTTCTGTACTGTCTAGGAACAGTCTTCTTATAAGTGTGACGGATCAAAACATATCTGTATCTGGAAGGATTTTTCATTGGTCATATATGATATTCAAACTGAATTCTCATTAGATGTAAGCTATAATCCTGAAAAGTAGCAGAAATAAGAGCTTACTTATATATTTTTTAAATTCTATTTCACTATGCAAAAAACAACCTCAAATAAATAAAAATGTTTTTCCCCTTTATGTATTTATTTGCTTTTTTTTTTAACCTTTGATAAAGGTTCTCAAAGTGGACACAAATGCACACACTTTTTTTGTGGGAGTATGCATTTGGAAGCACAAACAAGGAGCAACACACATCGATGCCCCACACCGAAACGTCCTGTGTAAACATGAGCGAAGTCAATTTCGGCCGAGGTTGTGCATGATGATGCTCTATCTGATATTGTGGTGGTCATGGTCTGTGTATACGTCTTGTGAATGTGAGTGGATCCATACAGCCAGGGGAGCTGGGTTAGGGTGGAGTTGGGATGAAGAATGGGGGAGGGTGTGGTGTTGGCTGGCTAGATGGACCAAGCGTTTCTTTGAAGTCTGGATTCCAATTAAACCCCTGACTGAGTTCTAAGCGCACAAGAAAAATGACTGAGGTACATGACATGGCCAGGTCCCCTTGTTCAGCCAAGCCGCTCCGTTTTAGCCCCTTTGTCTCCCTGCAGCTCCTAATATTTATGATCAACTCTCATAATATAACCCCCACAAAGGGCCCACCATTTCTCACGATCCAAAATCCCATTAATGGGATTTAAAAAACACAAGGTATTTACTCTTATATGAACATTATAAACAAGAAAAGAAATATAAGCCATGTGGTAGATGAAAAAATACAAAAAGAAATAATGACAATAAATCTAAACATTGAAATATATATATATATATATATATATATATATATATATATATATATATAGCTTTGATTCTGTTTAAAACATTGAGCAGCTGCTTCTATTTACAGAGGTGGAAAGGTGTCAGCCAGGACTAAGAAATAGAAAGATCAAACACACTAAGCTGTCTAACATATGCATACAAGCCTATTAGTAGGTGTATTTCATGACAGTAACAAAACTAATTTCTCCTTTCAAAATTATAGCCCAAGTAGATTTTTGCAACAGAAAACATCACTGAAATCCTCCTCTTTTGATAGAAGAGTTTTAGAAAAACATGCAGATGGTGGTAAAACAATAATTTCAGTCAACAACGTACTTCAGCAGCAGTAATGCACAGTAATTTTTGGTGTCATCAGTTTGCTTCTGACAGTGAAAACATTATTTACAAGGTTGCTCCAGTGCAATGCCAATTTAGCTTTGAAAACTTCACAAAACCGCTTTACAAAACCCAGAATCAGGCTGCCATTCCGCACAGTTTTGTTTTCTCTTGAAAAAGTGGTGGTAAAACAGTGAAGGTGCACCCTAGCTGGGGGACATGTTCTTGTTGAAAGTGAATTGAGAAAAATGTCAGATTTCAGAGGTATCACTCCTGAAAGGCAACCGCAGGCAATTCACAAAGTACCCGGCACTATGTCTACAACACTCTGCAGTTTTTCTGTTTTTTATTTCTGCACCTTTCATACGTGAATTCTATTCACCAGCACACTCTGAACACCACACAGTAGGTAACGATACATCCTCCATAATTCATATAGCATTGAATTTCATTTCCTTTGCTCTTAAAACTAAGAAAAAAACATTGCACACGCCTTTCCCTAACACCGCACAGTCAATACAGTACAAACAGCGTTAGCACGGGCGTGTATTCCTTCTTTCCGAACTGAGCAGTCAAATACCTAACAAATCAAATACACAAACTGAAAACACAAACATGCTCTGAAATAAAATATTGAAAAGGGACATAGACACTTGGTCAAATGCTCATACAATCCTCAGAGGAACCACCCTGAATAAACCACTTCCTCCTGGAAGGAAATAAGGAAAACAAGGGGAATAAAATAAAAAATAAAAATAAATTGGAGGTAGAAGATTTGAGCAGGAGGGTAAGGAAGTTGGATCCAGGGATGGGATGAAGCAGGAAGGGGTTAAGGCCTGGAGCCGACAACCTTTTATCACACCGGAGGAAGACAGGGAGCTGAGAAGTGCAGAATGGTAAATATTTCAAGATGACGGGTGACATAAACAAAGGATTTAGTCTCATTCCTACTTTTTAAGTTGCAAAATTTGAGACTGGTAATTCATAACTGAGTTTCCTGTTGACACAATAGCAGAGCGCTGAAGATTGTTTTTTTTATGACTAGATCGGTTTCCTCAACACAAATTTTAATTATTTATTTTTTCCACACTGTGAATATTATACTCTGGAATTACATATTTACAAATGCAGTAGTGATAAATGCCCAAAACTGTCACCTTAATAGGACTTATTTTTAAAAACATTTTAATTTGGGGGTTTATTTTTTCTTTTTTTTTCTGTACTTCCTTCTATCAGGGACGCAGCATTTCGCCTCAGCTCCATGTCTGAAAGCAGTCTGTCAGTGCGCCTGTGAAAGCCAGATAACCCTTTGATGGAGAGCACCGGTGGTTACTGTTGTCTGTACCCTCCACCTTCCCCTTCCAGCACATATGAAGATTTATTGAAGGAGAGGGCCAAGCAGCAGGGGCCTGCGCTAACATGGCATGCCACGATGGCAACAGGAAAGGAGGCAGGAAGAACAGAAGCAGGAGGCAGACACACTAGGGGGTGACGGGAGCTGCTCTCTCCTGCCTATAGAGTACACAGTGCTCAGGTATCGGGGCCATGATTATCTGGCTTTTGTCTGAGGCAAATAATCAAAGGGCCACTCTTACTTCCCTCAAACAATTCTTACTTCCCTCAAACAATCGATTGACAACAAACAAAAAAAGTGTATTGAAGACGATGAAGAAAAGTCATTTCAAATGCTGTTCATCTCGTTTTGCAGTTGGTATTTATTAAGAAAAATATATGATTGTAATGTTAGTTGTCAAAAAACAATAGATGCAAATGCTTAACACACAAAATTAATCTGCAAAGATGTTACATTGTAAAGTTTTTCATTTTTAAAATAGAAGTTAAAATTACACCAATTACATTGCTGAAGAACATCATCACAACATTTAGATAAAAGAAACAAGTTGTCTGGTCAAACCTTTTATAAAGTACACTTAAGACACCTTGTCAGCATTAAAATGAAAGCATATTTTTCTTATAATTCTGATTACTGAACATTACTGTATAGAAGATTTATTATATAACATAAAAAACATATGGACATTTAACTACCCAGAGAGGCTGTACACAGATGTCAAATAAGAGTCTAATCTGCTATTAATCATCTTCACTTTTAACCCATGTTTTACTGCATATGATCTCATGTACTCTTCCCCAGAGCTGACATAAATTCTTGCAGCATATGGTTTTGAAATGCAGCGTATACGGCAAAAGACAGAGGGAAGAAAAGCAAAGGGAGATGAAACGACAGAGAAACACAGAAAGAAAGTGAAAGAGAACGCACATTGCCGACACATAGTGCCCTCTTCTGCTCGCAAGCTGCATGATACAGTTTTATTAATGTGATCAGCAACAAAAAGCTCGAATCCACTCGCCACCGGACAAAAAGTGCTGTGTTTTTCCTTAGTAGTTCTTCAGACAAATGCTTATTGATGCATTTTTGGAAGAAATTACAAAACCATGACATTTGCATCAAGTAATTAAGAGTAAACTCATTAACATATTAGCAACTTTATACACTAAATACACAAATGTGTTTTAAAATGCTTGTATTCATTAGGGTGTGGAAGCCTTGTTAATATACCGAAAGAAAATTTTGCACACACACCTTTAAAATATATTTTGCTGGTTATGCAGATTTTGTGTATTTCTTATTTGTTTTAAGCACGTCTATAAATATCAACAGTAAAACAATTGCTAACAACAAAGTCATTAGAGGTTTTTACATATGTACACGCCTCGGTAAGCCTTTAAAAAAACCTTATTGCCTTAAGTTATACACAAACACAAATTGTGCACACACAACCACAAATTCTGGATAGATGGTTGGATATCATTTTAATAAAGAATTTGTGCTTTCACTGCTTTTAATGTATTGTGGTTTTAGTGCCTGACAGCACTGTTTTTTGCTTTTTACATACATACAGCCAGGGCTTGTTACACGAAAATCACATGTATTGTGTGTTCCAGTGTGTGCATACAAAGAAAGAATGCACATGCCCTTGCAGGGATGCTTTACAGCTGAGTTCAGTACATCCGTTTGTGGCTTATTCTCCAAAATTTGAAATGTGCGTGCAAAAAACAATGTCAACAAGCTTTAAGAGCCATAAAATAAAGAACCACCTTTGAACACACATTAAATCATTCATTTAGTTGTTGTTTTTTTATTATTCAAATAGCAATATTCAATGAAGGCTGTGTGGTTGACTTGGGGCCTTTGATTTTTGTAATTACACCTAACGAGATAGATAACCAGGAAAGTAAGCAGAGCAAGTTGTTAAGAAGCAGAAGACCCCAGAATCTGAGCTCTTCAGGTAGACTCAAAACCTTTATCCTTGCCCTCTCCCTCTTTCCACCTGCTCCCTCGGAGTAAAGCTAAAGTGGAGAGGAGCCAAGGACTCATGCTGTCTGCCACCCCTCTCTCACATCCCTATTCCTCCTCTCATATCTCCTCCATTATTCATATTAAAATACAAAGTGATGTAAATATGAATAATAAATACAGTCAACACAAAACAAAAGCTGGCAGACCACTGCTGCTATTGTGGTCACTTCGTGGAAACGTTTGTGTCTATATATGTGCTGAGTAGTTTTAGGAGAAAACCGATTAGATTTAAGTTTTAACACTCTTTCTCAAGATTTCGGTTGAATTTAATATCTTGAAAAAAATAAAGCGCAGCTATCCTGACCTCAGAACATGTGTTGTAGACGAAAAGGGATCCCTTCGTGGTTCATCTTTGATACTTCAAAGCAATAATAGCTCTCCGAAATACATCAACAAACTTATTGTAGATCTTCACACTATGCTGCCAACACAAAACATTCAGCTTAAGCTCTGATATCAGCCAGAACCTCTTACAACAAAGACAGTGAGAATGATTATTTAAAGGTTGAATAGCTGTGCAATAACAGTTTCATGGAGTTTAGAGTCTTGTGAAAAGAGTTTATTCTTGTCAGACACTGTGTAGTCGATTTTCTAACACAGAGTGTAAAACAGCATCACACTTTAAAAAAAAAAAATTAAATAAATATAAAAAATGTAAGAGTGAGACACAAAGTCAGATTTCAGCCCACTGTATCTCTTTTACGAGGATTAGATAAGTGCCTTTATCTTCTAAATATGTTTCCTAAAAACACTGTCCTTTATTTCTAGCACTCAAGATGCCATGAATCAAAAATGTCCTTGCTGTCTGCTCGGTGATTAACGTTACAAAAATTCCCCATGCAGTGGTTCACAATTAACATGAGTCCGACACACTGGCTGTCTGACTGAATATCTAATACAAAGACAAAATGGGTGAGGATAGCATTTTGTTTTCAATGTTTTGCTCAAGCGGAGCAATGCTGTCATGCCTGGTTGTTGTTTTTTCTGAATGTCAGACAAAAAAAAGAGAGAAGAGATGGTGAGGGAGGAATCCTGGAAGATGGGGGGAGGAAAAGGAGGAGAGATGGAGGAGCCGCTGACATGCACTTGTCTCCAATCTCTTCGAATCCATTGCACAATTCATCTGCTTTGTCTCTTCTGCCAAGGCTGAGGACAATCAGACCAGACGCCCATTAGATTCTTCATACTGCCCCCCCCACACACACACACATACACCACAGCCCACCCCCACATGTATCCCCATTCTACCCACTCACACACCCCAAACACATTTTTTTAATGTGACATGCTGACTGAAGGAGATGCAATGCAATTCACGAGGCTCCCCAAACGGGGAAATGTCAGGAAGAGAAGCCACATCAAAACCAGGTTGTCATGGAGATGCAGCAGAGTCCAGAAATTACAGAGTTGCACAGAGAACCTGAGATACAGTATAAACTGTCAAGCTTTTATGCCACATCCACAATAAAACCCTTTGCTTTGTGCAGTTTTTTTGACATATTTTAGATATAATATATATTCAAAAGCAACTTGGTTAGCAATCAAAATAACAATATTACGTACTATTTTCAGGAACAATCAGAAATGTTGCAAAGATTAAGACCTATTGTGACAAATTGTATTATATATATTTCTTTATTAGCAAATTTTGTACATTAGAATTTGCTTGAATTGTACATTTTAATTCTAAACAGTTTTATTTTAAAGGAGAGATTTAAATCTAAATGAAAAATTACACACTGATTGCAAATTGCAAAAACAGTCAAAAGTATTAAAAAACATGTTTTCCTATAGAAAAAATTTAATACATTTTTTTTTCTATTTATGGTTTTAAAAAATAGTCTTATCAATGAAAATACAACAAAAACAAAGTTATTGACAGAATAATCGACTCCCATGCTTGGCAGAGATCTCTAAATGCTTCGGGGAAATTCGAAAACTATGTCATGTGACCACATTGTCCATCTACAGTGGCCATTCCTCAGCCAATAGTGTTATCTGACACTGTTCCTGGAATGCTTGGCATTTCAAAGATCTTTCCCCACAACAAAAATAGAATAAAAGGGACAACGAGTGATAGAAGTAAGAGGATAAAAACAAGTGCTCCTTCACCCTTCTTGTTTAGAAGAATGCCAGCACTTGGCTTTATCTTTTTCAACAAAACTAGACTGGCTCTTCCGCACAGTGCAAGAGGATCTTCCATCCCAACAGCTGTATTCATATACCACCAGGCCTCACTAGGGTCATTTTATTGAGGTTACTCAGCTCTGCATTACATAAAAAAGAGGAGATCGGGGGATATTATTGGTAAATGTGGCATGGTTACTGATTTAATACCCTTTCTCTGCCCTCCCTTCTTGTCTTTGTTTGGCCAGAGGAGCTGAAGGCTTAGGGATAAAGGTACTGCTCAAATCATGAGAAAGGGATAAAGCCAGGAAGAGATAGCGAGCTCTGACCCAGCGACAGAGCAGTGGATAATTAAAAAACCCAGGGCCCCCGAACTGCCCTCATCCATCTCTTTTTCCTTCTTCTAAGGTTTTTCTCCTTTGCTCACATACTCACCCTCCAAC
>JAVLVB010000768.1:2413337-2431900 GCA_032876305.1 Orestias chungarensis | reverse complement strand
AAAAAAAAAAAAAAAAAAAAAAAAAAAAAAAAAAAAGAGTAAAAAACTGAGCACACAAACAAAGCATCTCAAGCTTGTCGGTTATTGCTGTACAATTTTGTTGATAATTTTGTGGCAATCTGTTAATGTCTGTGCGATGTTAAGATAAAGATGTCGATTGAGCACAGGCTCATCCTTGGGCTTATCATGTCAAGCTATGCAAATTCCTTTCATATTCATCAGAGTGGTTGTTCTCTGCAGGGGGTTCATGGCGCTACCTATCCTACTCCCCCTTTTCTTTTTGATTTGGCTCATTTGAGCGGTGTGGTCCCCGGCAGCTTGTTAGAACTGCCACCTCGGTGACTCTGCCCCCTGGATGGAGAGGGAAGGGGGGAGTAAGGGGGATGAGGGAGATGGCAAAGATGGAAGGGGTGCTCAGAGGGGTGTAGGGGGGGTTGGGCGTTGGGAGGGGGTGCAAAATGATAGGTTGGGGAGGCCTACCCCAAAGCACTTTCACAAGTCACGGTTGAGCAAGCAACGTTCAGTGACTGGAACCCGGGGAAACCTGAATTAGGCCCACCATCTACCGGCAAAACGTGAGTACTGCAGACTGACTGGCTCTAAAGAAGTGGTTTAGAAAAAGCTCTCATCTAAACCTCTAACAATTTGTCCTTTCTTCGAAAAGGATTTTCTAAGTAAACTATTAATTTCGACAGACATGCAACCACTTGAAAAAGTGTATTTATTTATTTGGTGCTAATTCACAACTACTATCCAGAAAATAATCATTTCAATTTAATCCAGTGAAAGATTGACCGATTGAAAGTGAATTAGATTTTCTCACACTGGTATACAGTGCAGCCATTTTTACATAAATTCAGCTTGGTAAAAAAAACGTATTCAAAGTATTTTTTTGAACATACTATGGTCACCTTTTGTCATTCACATTTCTAAAGGCTGAAATAAAAATTGTTTTTAATTTAAATGATTTTTTTTTTTCCTACTATACGCATTCTGCATTGGACCAATTAATTCATAAGGAGTGCTTCATATTGTTCTCGAACCTTTCTATCTTCTAAGGTCAGATTCATTTATCACAGCGAGATATGTGGGACGGTGACTGGACAAAGACTTGAATATGTAACGGTATGCCAAACAATAAAAAGGACACGGTTGAGTGTGAGGTGCCACAACATATTCAGCCTAAAGTCCCATACTGATTAGATGTCCAGACGTGATATAACCTTCAGGAACCGAAAAACAAATCTGAAAGAGACAGGAGTGGTTATCTGCAGATAGATAGAAAAGCATACAGAAATGTGGTTACCTAACTACACAAATCACAATATTTAATAATTTAGGAAATCCTTCAAAGAATTCTGTACTTTATTGACATTCAATCATTTTAAGATAATGATAAATGGACATTAATGGTGGAAAATGCTGAGTAAAGACCATGGTGGGTTGGACATGGGAATTACAGCGAACTATGTGTCTTATATCAAATGATGTAAGGATTATGGTGGACTTACAGTCATGCATGCAACGCTGTTTTTCACAGTTAAGCTATCTAAATCAAAAAGTCTGACAAGAGTTTACTTGGACAACATACCTAATAAATTGAATTGCTTCCATATTAAGTGTCTTTCAAAGTATTAAACAGAACAGTGAAACAAAAATGTCAAAATTAAATAGAGAAGGCCAAAAATATGTGAGTTTCTGCTAAATTTCTGCAGGAGGTGGTGGTACTACGTATACTATATAGCGGATGGAGACTGAAACCAACTCAATACCCACCACCTCAATCTCTTTTTACAAGGGTGTGAGAAGTTAGTATGACAATAAAAAGCTCCAAGCAGCCTTTAGGGCTGGGCTCTACATTTTTAAAAGCAATGTCACACCAATTTGGCCTTTAGAGTGCACTGAAATATGGCCTCTGAAGTTTAAAAATAAGTTTGAAAATGTCCATAGAGAACTCAGTAGTCATACTGAGGAACAGTCGTGTAGATCTGAAGATGCTTCATGGATGTGGTAGTGGGTGGGGTTGGTGCTTTTCTGTGTTGGGCTAGGCACGTTGGATCAACAGGACTAAACACTAAAAGTTTCTCCTCATTTTTTTTATTTTTACTTTACTGTGAACATTGTTTATTGTGCATGGCCAAATTAAAAAATGAGAAGTGGCATTCGACGCAGCTGGTTTCACACTAATAATTAGCCAATTATAACAAACGTTAAGCAAAAAACCAAAAAATAAAAAAAACAAGTACAAAAGCTCATATAGAGTGCAGTCAAACACAATCTACTATATTCATCCAAAATGAGACTGAACTGAAACATGAGAGCATGAAAGGTAAATCCTTGCACCGTGGATATTTTATCCAAGAATGCTTATCCTTCTTTTTACTCTTGATCTGGGAACAGGTCCCATGACCTGAGTTGTTAGTGTGTAGCGTTTACGAGACCATTAATGGGTGGTTTAATAACTTAAAGGGGCTGGGGAGAAAGTAAAGTTAATTACAACATTGTCAAGGACAGTTTTGTTTTTTTCTTTGCTGAATCTGAATAAGTTTTTCATTAATGGTGTCACTGAGATCAGCCCTTATCAGTACCTCGGAGGGCTGGTGGGGGAGGTGGGGAGTTGTGGGAAATAACCGATTCTTTCACATAATTTCACCATCTAATTTCCGACCATGCATTTTGGATCAAAATTAATTTCCTTGGCTATCTAATAGATCAGAAACAAGTGATTACTGAAGATGCCAATCCGGGCCAGCACAATTAGATTTCTCGATGCCACTCTCACAGAATGGATTGCATATCCCTGTCAAAGTGGGGACACGTCACAATGAGAGGCGGTTCTGCATGGGATCTCCCTCTCCAGCAGTTTCCTAACTAACACACTCAATCACTTAAATGCTTTCACTCCTCGCTGTATTTAAAGAAAAAAGCAGGCAGTAATGCTACACGAAGTTTGGTGTCTGGTTTCCATCATTATTTCACATAACAATTAGCTCCACTAATAACAATTACCAGTCTCGTTGGTTATTAGGAAAGCCATGCACTCTGCATATTGTGGGGTGCAACATATTAGGAATATTTCATCCAGTGGTTTCCATGACCCTCTCCATTCTACATTATACATGCGCTATCTTGTAGGAGTCAATCCGTGTTTTCCACACGACTTCCCACTGAAACAACTAAGGGGGTTTGAAGATAGCCTTAGGCATTTTAGCATGCATCCCATCTTTATGAGGTTTTACTCCATAAAGAGTTTGAATGCACACCCAGGGTGAAACGTGGATGAACCATGCCCACATAAATACATTCAATGAAACACCATTACTATCATCATGGTATGCACTTTAGCTCTAGGGGCGGTCCCTGGGTAAAGCCTCCTAGTTGGGGGCAGGGTGCACTGGGCAGGATGGGTTAAATGATGGTGTTGTAAAACATTTATCTGCTTCGGATAGAGCATTACATAGGTTGAACCTCATCCTCTGCCATTACAGAATTACCCTAACCTAACAGCTGCTGTTGTGTGCCCAATCCCTCTCCGCCATCTTATTGATTTTCACACCCTGAGACAACCGCTCTCCCAAAGGGCAGTAAATTATAGAGTTTTACAGAGAATTACACCTGAAAAAGAAACTTTACAAGAATGCAGGCGCCCTGTGCCATTCTTCCACAGAGGACTGGAAGAACAGAGCCATGGAGGCTCGTATTTGTTTAATTCAGTAATTCATATTAAAGCATGCACTCACATAAATAGAAGCTCAGCACAGTGTGTATGTCCACTGCTTTGACATTGAGCACTGCTATTTCAAATTTTACCCCTATGGCAAAGTGGGAAGTGACTAAAAAAAGAGACTATCAGAGGATGATGATATACAGTGCGGTGAAAAAAATTGTTTGCCACCTTACAGATTCCCAGATTATACACCAAATGTGAATTTTAAATAAGGTGATGGGTTACAAAAGCAAAACAAACTTGTCCCTATGTAAGACACATACAATGCATTTCTATTCACTCCCCTTGACTCTGAGACCCCTAAATAAAATTCTGCAACATCAACACAAAATGTATTGGTCAAAAACATGACAGCATTGTTTTAAAGTAGAAAATCTTTGTAGAGGAATCTTACAATAGGATCTTCCATAATTGCAACAAGGTGGAAAGCCTGGTAGAAAGTTCAAAAACTTTCATAGTTAGTGGACGGTTTAACAGGCAGCACAAAATCTCAAATAAATTTAACACTGTTCTTCTTACATACTATACTCTTGATAATTTACAGGCCACCATGCAGACCTTCATTTTTCTTTCTCCTGAAGAGCACAACTGTACAATATATAGGAATGATATGATGCCAAGGCAAGATCTCTATAGGGGTGGAAGAAAGAACTGAGGAAGAAATTACAACTAATTTGAGTTCCTTACTTCTACAATGCCTGGATGTATATTTTTTCTTTTCATTTATCCGCCAGCTACACACACGCATTGTAAAACTACCTCTCAACACCAGCTCTCTGTGACCTCAGGATAGCCCTGCAAACATGAAAGACCCTTTATCTGTTCCAGGTGTGGCCCGGCTCACACTGGTAGTGTGTGTGACAGGGAAAATCAAGTGGAAGATGCAGATGTTTATGTACAGAAACAGATTCAAGATCCACAGGCAATTTACAAAACCAAAACAGAAGGGCAACACAAACTCTGTCAAGCTCAAAGCATGTGAAAGCAATAAGACAGCCATGTGAACTGCCCAGCTCAAGATCACTGCCATGTACAGAGTTATAAATACTTTTTACATACAGCTTGAAAAGACTGCAGTTCACTCATAACATCAAACATTTGTCAGTCATCCAGTCTGATTAGATTATATAAACTCTTTTTTGTTTTACACAAAACAGAGAATGCAGCAGGTAAAAGTTAAATACTAAATATTTAGCATTTCTAAATTAGCTTAAAGATGTCTTTTACAAAAACATACTGCAACAACTTTCAAGAATAAAAACACACAAGAGGGGCAAAGAGAATTACGCTGCACAGTGACTTCAGACCTTCCCCGCTCCCCCTCTTTCTGTCAGGTTTCAGGTTAAACTTGACCCCTCACACTTGACCTTTGAGGAGCTTGGCTCAGTGATGCTTGAGCCGACTAAGCGGGAAGGGCACAGCTGTGAGGGAGGATCCGCGGCGGGACACACTTCCCTCTGACAAAGGGAGAAATTCAATTGAAGCATATTAGTGTCCTAGCAGTTGAATATCACTCATTCTAGCTTACTGGAAACATCTTTTCTCCTGCTTTTAAAGCAACTTCCATTAACTCTCTAAAAACAGTGGGAGGGTAGGGGTTGGGCAGGTCACACAGAAAACCTCTTTACCTCAACTTTGCAAGCACTTATCTTTGGCCCTCTATTTTTAACCTTTGATACATACATTATTTCCAATGTTTCTGTCCTGAACTGTCAAGCGGCTGGCAGGCTTGACGTATGAACGGTGGTCCATCATGAGAACAACCAGTGAGGGTTCCCTGCAGAGGGTCAAACAGAAGACAGATAGATGGACCCAGGTGAGGCCTTTGGTGCCAAGGGACACTACTCAGGACAGATTACAAATAGGACTGAGAGGAAAGAGATGAAGCAGAATAAAACCTGATACTCCACAGAGATGCTCATCCCCATAACTGTCACCTCTGCAGATTGAGCTGTAGTGCTAAATGAAGATAAAGCATTGATCCCCAAAGTAACATCTGGTGTTTGGTAAGAAAAGAGTTTTCTCTTGATACTGAAATATTAGTGGAAATGACACATTTACAAGCCTTAAATAACATCTAGTATATAGACACAACTTTACATCTGAGTTTATTCATGACAAATTAAAGCACAAGAGGAAAAAAAAAGACATACCGAAAATTCTGTCTCATCTTGCACACCCCCATCCCCAATGTCTCTTTTCTCCACAATCAGTGTCAGAAGAAGCAGTAAGGAACGGTTTGTGAGAAACACTTATCTAGCACAGCAGCAAAGCCCTGTTCCTACACCCTTTATCTCACCAGGAGATGGAATTCAATATACAAAAACCCCATCATGCAGCTGCATCACGCCTGTGCTGGGGATAAGGGCAGGGTTGCCAGGTAATTGGTTGGTGGTGGACGAACACAAGGTTTGAGACTACCCGTGGAGGAGTGGAGATTACAGGAAGGGTTGTTGAGGGGGTGAGGGGAAACTGGGTAACAGGGAGACAGTGAGGGGGGGGGGGGGTTGACAAGCTTTCTCTCCGCTCCCCTCAATTTTCCATCTACCTTTTGAGCTCATGTAATTTAGATAGTAAACAGTAATGTGCATATGTGTTTGCTGGTGGGTGTTCTTTATTTTTTGGGGGGGTTTTTTCGTCTCAAATAATAACAAATTACATGCGAGGTTGGGACTCCTAAAAACAATGTTTTCTCCAAACCTTCTTTTAAAGTGGAGAAAGGACATCACATTGTTTCCATTATGCAACTTTGTGTTTGTATCTCCTTTGCACACATTAATTTAGAAAATCCCTCACATCCATGACATTTAAATTAAAATTAAAGCAGATAATGTCATGGCAAGAATTGAATATCATTACGGAGGAAAAATTATTTTGTTCCTTAGAGATAATGTATAAGGGGTTTGGAAGGTGATGATCCTGCACATTTAGTAGGAGCATTGAAAGACGAAAGGCAAGCAGGAAATGGACCAAAACACTTTTTTTTTTCTTTTTTCTCAGGTACCCCTCAAGATAACAGGCATTGTAAGGGGGAAAAAAATAAAAGGAACACATGAGTAAAAAAAAAAAAAGAGAGAAAAAGTCATTTCTCTGATTTATTTATGATGCAATGAAGGTATGCTGAACGCATCAGAACGTGCAGCAGTGGTCATGCTGTCAGGGAAGATGAAGTGTCTTCATAGTCGACTGAGCGAAGAGCATGGAAAAGAAAGAGGGAGAAAATTAGAGAGCGAGAGAGAGGAGGGTAGCTTTACTGCAGGAGGGTGTTAACCATCTCATCTCTGCCGCACCACCGCACTCACCACAAAATGGCTACTCCGTTCCTTGTGACGGTCGGCACCAGAAGGGGGGCCTAGTCTGAACTGCCGCTATCTCATCTCCCACCTCCGTAGCCTATTCTCCAACCTTAACTATTTCTCATATTTATGGACCGTTTTTCATCTGAAAGTCTGCTGAGCAGCTTCCCACCTGCACAATGTTCTACCATATCGGATTTGTTAAATCTCTGTTTAATGTTCTGATAAATTACAAAACTACCTCTCGGTTTGTTTGCCTCTAAAGCTCTTATAGGTGCTGCATCATGAACAATACAGTAAGATGAACAAGGACAGATGTGCACTGGATGTTTGTGAGACGCTTGCTGTACATAAAAAGGGCGGTTTAGCTGTAAAACAGAACAGAGTAGCTCTAACAGACAAACTGTCATCCTATAATGAAAGGCCTGCATACAATACGCATGTAGGCAGATATCTTGGGGAATCAGTGCATACTGTTAAGCTATTTAAAAACAGGAGTTGATCTCCAGGCCAATATCACCCTCTGCAGGCAGGGAAAACACAATTGTTCTCTTCAAAAACCTCCCCTATAAAATATGAACCTTTTAAATGTTTTTGGGTTTTTTTATAATTTTTTTCTGCCAAAGATATGATTAATACAGTAGACGATTGTAGACGGTAACTTTAAATACTAAAAAAGATGTACATACTCAAACAAGTAGCAAGACTTCTTCAAACCATTAAAGGTTTTCTGTGCATTACTAGAAATGTGTATAGCACATCCTATACCTCAGGTCCCTAAACGTTTATGTTTTATCTTTACATTCAGTCTTAATGATTACATATAGGCTTGCTGTAACCATGTTAGCAGTATAATAAGCTTGCAGGCCAAGTTAAGGTTTAATGCATATAAAAAAACGTTACAAATCAGAAACATAATTATGACGCATGCAGAACATGCAATACTGTGAGCATTGATGGAAAAATAGGAAAGCAGTTTTAAGTAGTATTTAAGAAGCAAATCAATTAGTTTATACTCATGGTTTATTTAAAAATTGTATAATTGTCTTTCAAAAAAATTTCTAATATATCTCAAAGGTAAAGTCTATGGTTAATATTTAGCTCATAACTGATACTGGATACCTTGACGAAAACAATAACCAATGTTTTGCATAAAAGAAAACCATTTTTAGAAGTAACTCAACAAGACTGTCAATATGTCTACATTATCATTCTGCTCAGAAAATTAAAAAGTTTATAAGCCTGGTAAAAAAAAAAGATATTCTGTGCTTATGCAGGGCCATTCCTTTATCCACCTATTGGCCAAGCACTTTTCCCTTTGTGTTATAAACGACTTTGCAACTGAGCTTTTAAATCAACTTATGCTTTTGCACAAGCTCTCAACTCCAAGGTTATTTCTTCTGGATTTCCTTTAAGTGCTTTAAAAAGGAGCTAGCATTTGGAATACATATTATACATTAAAACTCAGTCAAATAAACTAACAAAAGTTCAGAGATCAGTAGCATCAAAGCATTCCTGGACCGGCTCAAACCTCATGATGAGCCTTGTGTCTTTGAGAGCAAAAGCTCGTAGATGTTCAGCACATTTCTGAGCCCGGCTTTAGATATTTTTTTTTTTCCACAAGATTATCTTTGGGTCTTTGAAGCCCAGAACCCACCTGCTTCAATTCCAACTGAGCTGCTTCTCTGGTTTTTAGGTTGTGGTTTCATTGGTCAAAATAAACAGCACATATGAGCCTTACCCTGAGGGAAATTTTTCTTTATTACTGACTACAGTATGTGTGGAAGCCCAGCAGATATCTTCAAAAAAAGCCATCTTAAATATGCCCTTTATATGAAATACAAAGTTTTAGGCTGAATAACTAGAAAGCTGATATAAATCTAACTTTATGGATAAGTCAACAGGTTTCCTTGATATGCAGTGATCCTACTTTTTAACAAAGTTTAAGCTGAGACGATATAAATACAACCACTATTTTGGTAGATGTGATTTTATTTTATTATTCAAAAATAAAAAGATCATTCAGTTATTTCGTTAATAAAAACTGTAATTTAATATTGCCATGATGAATAAGGTGATGATAATCCACAAACATGCTTTACATGGCTGTTTATTCCCTGCTTAAGTTGTTCATTTTCACACCCATCTTTCATGCATAGGTGATCACTGTAACAAAAGTGCTTGCTGCATCTCTTATCTGTGTATTCAGTAACCAGCAGCACATCTATTCACTGGATAAAATAGATTGTTTTTAACTAAGGAAATATTATATACAGGAGTAGTTATTTGGGAAATGTATATCCAGCTTACATGTCATCATCCATGAATGGTACTCAGCTTCTGTTCTTAGCTATACTTATGGCTATTGCAGGCTTTTAAAATGTACATATTTGCACTAAAAATAATAGAACTGAGTGTTATGGCTTCTTTTTAATATTTGTAGTATGTACCAGTTTAGACCACTAATATTTTGTCTTTGAGAACAAACTCAATCCTTCTTGATTGGTTAAAGGAATGTTCAACAATTGTTCATTAGCTCTTATTTGGCATACTTGGCCATATGCTAATTGAATACAGACAAAGAAGGCTGATGTAAAAGCGAAACTTTTCTTTCATTAATTCTAAAAAGTCTAAGAGACGGTCGCAATAATTGTAATTCTCTACAATGCATACATAAGCAAAAGTATAAAACTCTAAAGCTGTAATATGTACATATACACCTGATGTGTTAAGACGAAAATAACTGCAAACAATTAGACCATATGAATATACTTTCTTCCTTCGAACTTAACTGCTTAGGTAGGCAAGTTTAAACTCTGAAAGCAAGTAAGGTTTATTCCACTGACAAGCTTTGTGTGTAAATCCTTTTGTCGTTTCCTTTCTCATAAAGTGTCGCTGTGCTGATTACCCCACAGTGCAGCGGAGAGGCAAATGGGCGAGCATTAAAGAGAGCGAGGGGTGGGGGGATATGCGAATGAGATGCTCACTGACCCTGCCACCATAACAAACCACCAGTCTGATCTAATATCCTGGCTGAATGAAGGAGTGGAAGGTTTGATCCACATTAGACCAGTTCTGCTGACACGGAGCTCTCTCTTCAAGCATCAAACAATTGTGATACAACCTGATTATCTAAACATGTCAAAATTATTTACCAAACAGATAACTGTGCAACATGAGATTTTAGTCATTAAGTCCAAAAACAATAAAAAAAAGACTATCTAAAAAAGAAAATTTTCTGATTCCATCTCCCAATCATTTAGAAAGATCCATGTTTTTTTTATCGTTTATTAAATAATTTTCATTTTACCATCTCCTAAATAAATATCAAACAAATATTTTCTTAAACGACCACACTTCTGAAAAGTTTGTCCACTCCTCATGTTTAAACTTTACGGAGAACTGAATTTGTTCTGCCAAGCTGCATTGGAAGTTCATGAAGGACACAGACAGGTTTGTGCGTGAATGCTTTATAGAATCAGCTAAACGGACAGCGACTCTCAAGCGCCAGCGTCTGACTGCATCTCACGTCTGCTCAGATTAAATGAGAGGCTGACGATGCTAATTAGGCGGAGTGAATTTACATCAACAAATTATGTAAGTAGCTACAAGAGTAACAAAGCGTGATACCAGTTAAGTCGCCGTTTGGCAAGGATTGCGCTGCCACTTCATGCTGATGTGGCCATGGTCGATCAAGCAGAGAAGCCTCAAATGCCAATTAGACATGAGTGGGTAATTGTGTTGGGGGGGGCTGGTGGCACAAGGGAGTTTCTTATAATGTCCTGAGGCACTTTGTGTTTCCATCCTTCCCTGACATAGTAAGTAACACATCTAAATACACTTACAGGGAAGTGCTTCTTATAAGCACACACATGCACACCACGTACACACAACAGCAAAAAGGAAAAACTCTTTTACTTTTTGGTACAGGAGTAAGAGAGTTCTTTCTGATTATGGAAAAAGGGGGATTAAAACTTAGTTATATAAAAAAACAGACTCAACAGTGCGTACCTCTTGCTTAAATCATTTTTTACAAAGAAAATTCTGATCAAAAATTTAAACCAAATCATACATTACCAAAGTTTAGATTTATCATAAATGTGGTTAAGCCCATATAAATTCTGATGTCTAACATAAACAAAAAGTGAAGTAACCTTGATTTAGTAAGAATTATTGTGTGAGGTACAGTGCAAGTAAAAAAAAAAAGCCAAGAACCGCTCTACAGAAATTAAATCCATCCTGCATATTATAGGGCCAGGATCAGTTATTTCTCCCAATCAGTTTGTCAAAATAAGAACTATAAACCGCAGTTTCCTTAGCAGTTTATAATCCATTAGAATAAGGGACGTGTAAGAAAATCACTTCCACAAACCTATGGAAGAATTACAAGATTATTGTTCGAGAATAGTAAAATAACTCCTTCTTCTGTTGTACCAATAGGTAGGGAACAGCTAACATGTGAATAAATGTGTTAATTTCAGATAGGAGGGCATGAGAAGTTTCTGGCTTCATGCAAAATGTTATGTATGAAAGAAAAAAAACATACCCTTAGAGTGAAATGGTGGGCGATAAGATCATAAATGTATTTCTTCAAAATGCTTGACACCTGGGGCAGAGAATCACTTTCTAGCAGGTAAATGACCCTAAATAACAAGCAGGGCTACAAACGGGTTTAGATTAAAGCATATGTATGTTTTTGGATTGCACACTCAAAGTCCAAACCTAAATGTAGTTAACTTGGCTTGGCACCACTTCTCATTGAAGTTGATATTCACAGATTATCTTGATCCAGTCTGACTGATCTTGAAGGAAGATCAGGTAAGATTTGAAATTGTTAATTATCCCTACATATTAGAGATATGTTCTAAAACCTAGCAGAAGCATTAAAATTTGGACCAAAAAATGTGTCAATCAGGTTTTAAATTATAATCAAGAAATGCTAAAAAGAAAAAAGAAAGAGGACACAGACAGAAGATGGAAATTCAAATGTTTACATGCTTGGCAATCGTTTAGTTAGTTAAACCTCTCAAACACGGTGCTAGCGCTGACATGTTGGGTTTTACACATTTCATTTTCAGGAATGAGTTTGAATAACATGTTTTGCCTCATCAGTTTGATTATTAAATTGTTCTCTTTTCAAATAATGCCAAAGCTAAATGTAAGAAAACTCTTGATTAGCAAGTATGTTATGAGACAGCTAAAAGCAAAGGACAAGAGCTTTCCTCTCTATTCAGAACCACCACTGGTTTCCATCATGCCCTGAAGTCTTTTCTTTCCCCCTCACTCTAGCAGCAGGTCTTGATAACCAAGGATGCCCACCCACATTTCCGCTATCTAGGCTGCTCTTGATTCTAATTAGCTCAAACCAGCCTTATGTCTCTGTAAATCCCTGCATGCGAAAAGTCTCATGGTAGCATTCTTTCACCTAATGGCTGCACAGCGAGGGGCATTTTCAACCACATTACCACTTACTGAGTTACGATGTCCCATTGTTCCAAATAAGACAAATTTAATCGATCCAGTCTATAAAAATCCCCATGCCACTGTGAAAGCCCTGCTTCCTGGACTTTTGTACTTATTTATTCACTCTGGTTTCTCCACCATGGTGAGTTAAGCTCCACATGACGCGCAAGGAAATTAGTTTTACTCCAAAACCTTCCTGGAAAAAAAAGGGAAGGATGCAGAGAAGTAATTCAAAGGTTTCAAAATTAGATCAATGGTCCTAGCAATCAATCAAAGCCAGGGTTCCTCGGGTGTCAACCTTGGTTGTAAGTTTAAAATGAACCTTTTAAACAGCAGGTGCAAAGTTCACTCTTAAGTGAATCATTAAAGGCAGACTTGAGATGTTGGTGGAAAAAAAGATCTGGGAAAAATGTTGTGTACAAAAAATAAGAAATACCAGCACATTATCTGTCTTATTTTATATAATTTATGTTTCACATGTCTTTTCTCACACACACTGTAAACATATAATAAACATATGATATCTTAAAGGGCAAATGTTTTATCCAATTTGATAGTGAGATGAGTACCATTGGGCACTACGTATATTTGTAAAACAGAGCTGGTCAAACAGATAGACTATGACTAGCAATTGTGGCTGATTCAGTGTTTAAGAATAAGGCAAACTTTTTCATAAAGTACATTAAAAAAGTGTATTTGTGGCCTGACTTTCAACCACCATCCACCTAATCCTGTTACCAAGCACTGAGGATATTAGGCTCAACATAACACTTAAGTGATTAACTAAAATAAATACTATATCCTGTGTAAATGCTGGGGATTGGAATGAGCTGAACATTAAAACACTAGCCTTAAGCTCGTCTGCTAAAGAAAAAAAAAAGTGATAATAAGAAGAAAGACGGAGGGTGAATACTGAAGCAATCCTACCAACAGAGTGCTTCTACCATGAAGGATTTAACCATTCCCAGTAGCTAGATAAACCAAATATTATGGTGCAGGGAGGGATGCGTGTTCAGAAGGGGGGGGTTTAACCTCTGTCTGTTCAATAAACCGTGTTTTATGATGCATAATTAGTCCTTGATTCCTTTTGCTGTTTAAACCATAGATTGCCGTTGTGCTGGCAACACATATTAATAGCGGCAATTTTTTGCTAAGTTAAAGAAGAATCTAACAAGTAATTAGCTTTCTCTTCAGGACATTCTTAAAATTTTATGCTATTATTATTTATTTTTTTTTTGTCAGAAAACAATTAACAGCTTGTTACATAAAAAATTTTTTTTTACAAATCAGACCAAATCCCCAAGCCCCCACGTAAATTACATTAAGGCAAATCTCTTCTAATTTTGATTTAATTGGGGCCAAACTAATACACTGTGTTTCTCAGACTAAGTTGGTAAAGCATGAATGAAAATCTTTAAGAGCTTTCTTGGTTTCCAGAATGAACAGTTGGAACCATAACATTTTACTAGATATCTAAGCCTGTTTGCGCAAGTTCTTACATCAACGTTTAAAAAAATAAATTACGCTTGCTTACTTTTAAAGATTTCAATAAATCGATAGCTATTTCTTACTTCCACTGGCTAATATCATTGCATAAGCAAAAGTGGGTTCACATCCAATGTCTGGAAAAAGAAAGCTTTAAACAGAGGCACCAGAAATGCTTATCAATGTATGCAAGTTAATGAAGGAAAAGTAAAATTGGTTAAATAAAATATCCTTCCAATCAACTTTCCCAAATGCACATGTAGAATGAATACTAATGAACTTTACAGATGGGGCTGCAGGAAGAAATTAGGAATGGGGCAATTAAAGAATGCCTGAAGCAGCTGAAGAGAGCACAAAGTATCCAGTCTTCCTAATTAAATGCTGTGGCAGAAACATGGCCTTTCACCTCCTCTTCCATTTCACTCTACTCCCAAGTGGTAGTAAAGACGAGCAGTGCCTCACAAGTTTCATGCTTGCATTCTCCAGTTGGGCTGAACAAAAAGCCTACGTAATTCCTGGATACCAGATTGTATCAGACGTAAATAGATATCGCTGACATTTCTCATTCCGGTCGGATTATCCCAACCTTGTGCTGTGC
This sequence comes from Orestias chungarensis, assembly GCA_032876305.1. Lineage (NCBI taxonomy): Eukaryota > Metazoa > Chordata > Actinopteri > Cyprinodontiformes > Cyprinodontidae > Orestias > Orestias chungarensis. The sequence goes on along the minus strand of JAVLVB010000768.1, from coordinate 2,417,331 downwards.
ACTTGATTCAATCGTCAGTAAAGAAAAAATAATAATTTAACCTACAGGAAAACTTTAAATTTCCCTTCACAGCTGTTCAAAAATATCTGTTTAAAGAATCAGAATCAGAATCAATTTATTGTCATAGTCTTAAAGAAGCCATTTTTGTTAGACACGCGCATCTTTTATGATGTTAACACGAGTATTTTAACAGCTCTTAAATGTAACATGCTACAGGAAAAGTAGGAACAAGACAGAAGACTAGAAACAGGAAAAAATGTCTTGAAAACCCTTCAAATTATGAGAAAGTAGTGCTTTTCATCTCATCTTTCAAATTGTTTTGGAGGTTTTACAACAGTAGACTTTATATTTTTACACAAGTTGTTTACATGCTATGTCTGAGCTGTTTCAGTGGGTTGGGGGAAAGTCACACCTGCCTAACAAACTGTGCTCTATTTGCTATTCACAACCTTTCGTTATTGGTTACGGGCCAATAAAATGAAAGTTTGTCAAAAGCGTATGGCCATTTAACATCGCACATGGAAAAAGTAAACCCAGTCCATGTCCAATGCAGATACATTTTGTTGGCAGGCATCAAGAAGGAAAAAAAGAGAATTCTCCACTGTGTGCAGCTCAAACTTTACCACAAGTGGATGGATTCTTAAGAAGCAGAAAGAGAGTTTGTGTTAAGTTTCTGACGTGCTTATGCTGTAATTAATGCAATGTTATGCAGTTTTGAGCACAGAGATGTATAACAGCGTGTACAAGCGATAGATTTTTTTAAACAATCCAAATCTTTTAACATTTTTGATATCATTTAATTTTAAGAAGTATTCACTGAATGCAAAGATAGGTATTTGTTACGATTTCAACAGTTTGTTGAAGGGTTGTCTTGTCCCTTTGAAGAAAGTCATCTTATTATGGCCAAAATAAAAACCAGTTTAACACCCCTGTTTTTCTCAGTTGACAGTCGATTCTGGGGATTGGGCTTACTGCAAAATAATATAAAAGAACAACCGTTACTAACACCAATAGTTTGCTGATCTGATCTGATTCCGTTTTCCACCATTGCTTTAAATCCACATTCAAGAATATTTAAAAAGAAATAAAATAAAAACTCAAAATACCCCTCGGTAGACTCGATTCTGGTTTTTTGACGTTTTATAGAACACACTATAAACTTTTGTCAAAATTGGGTAGAGATGGCTGAGACTCAATGCTTTGTGAATTTAAGAGAATAGGACTACTCTCACAATCACTTCCCACAGGGATTTCTTAGAAGGATGAGACAGAACGGAGGAACAACTATCAAAGGGAAGCTGTGTGCTAATGGTAAGGAAGTTAATAAAATGGAACCAGGTAATGAAAATTGCTTTTAAACCACTAGCTACATTCCCCCAAAGATAGAGATTGCTTAGTCTAATAGAGTCTGACAGCCTATTCCACAACAGTTCTTCATTTACAGGACATTCACCTGTTCTACTGTCTCCTCCAAAAAAAGTAAGGAGGATAAAGCAGAAACATCAAATAGATTAACTACTCCCAGTTATAGTTATTTAAAGTCTAGTTGAACTACAAAGTCAAAGAGCAGCAGCATAGTCCCCAATTTCCTGAACCGAAACATATTTCTGTTTTAAAGATTCTGAAGGCTCAACTAAGAGCTTAGCAACAGCGGTGGTCCTTCAATTAGCCTGTCTGTATTTATAGAGCAAGAGTTTGATATTTCCAACTACATTTTTATTTTAACAGGGCTGACTTGCTAGCATGGTTTGAGCCAGTTGTCAACTTGCAACCTTATTGTAATTCATAAACTAATTCAAAAGTAATGCCATTTATGGTACATTTAAATTAGTTTTTTATTTTTTGTTTAAAAATGATACCAAAATTCAATATGAAATGGTAAATTATATATATATATATATATATACACACACACAATTTGATAGTATATCTTCAGATTTTTAGACTACAGTGCAGATTTGACCAGTAGCTCCTCACAGATTTACACATCAAATAAATAATTTTAATACTGTTGCAACTCATCGCCTATATCAAACCCACAGAGAAATAATAGACCTAGGACTACAGTTGTAGGACAATGCATCCGCAAACCTGTGGACATTTTTTGTCATGATGTTTAGGCTTCTGACCCACATAAACAGAGAACTCTCAGGAGAACAGTTATAATTAATTTTATTGTTGTATAATGGGGGTGTAACCCGGCAGCGGGAGAGAGCGGTGAGCGGTGATGTTCGGCAGGATGAGGATGAGATCCGGTAACGGGAGAACGCGGGGGATGGTGATGTTCGGCAGGACAACGGGGAATGGCAGGATGCCCGGAGCGCACGGAGGGCACGGAGCACACGGCGACGTGGGAGACCGGTGACCACTGAGGTGGAGGACAGGTGAGTAGTTGTAATGTTGAGAGAAGGATAATATTGGACTGATCTTACTTGATGATTGATGGATGTTCACACCAGGGGGAAAGGCTGAGAGGTGAGTTCCAATCCAGCGGTGGGAAGCGGAGAAGTTGTCCAGGGGGGTGTGGACGCCGGATGGAGTGATGCTGGAGCGGGCAGATCGAGCCAAGCCAAGATGAACGGAGAGACCAGATGGATGCGAGGAACCGGAGAGAGATATTGTGGAGAAAGAGCAAGGGAAATGACGGGAACCTGAGGTGAGCACAATGTTGTTAGAAGCATGGGAAAAAGGGAGCAGCAAAGTAACAAACAAAATCATAATAACTAAAAAACTACTGGAGACATAACTAGAGCACAAGAGAAATATAATAAACACTAGAGAAGGAGCTGAGACAAGGTTTACCAGGAGTAACAAACATTCAGGCGTCGAATAGCTGGTCCACCACTCCTCTTATAGCAGGCCCAGCTCATCAACGCCAACAGGATGCACCTGGGGTGGCCAACGCTCCAGTAGAGGGTGAGCACGGAGAGGTGCTTAAAGGAACTCACTGACAATTTTTAGAAATACCTCTTCATAATCCTCCATAATGTATCAAATATATATCTATTTTTCTCACCGTGAGCTCCAGAGATTAGAGAAATTAAAATCTTTATTATAGAAATGTAATCTGTATAAAAATACAGAAAATACGTACATTGTAACACAATGTCATAGTGGATGATTAAATTAGTTATTCATGCAGACCTTAGGTGATCCATTTAACATGAAGATAACTATTTTTAGACTATATATAATTGGGATTTACCTAATATTTTAATGAACTTTCTTAGGGTTAATTGCATTGGTGCAGTAGTATGATAGAATAAGGACAGTCAAGTTAAAATGGAATTAAATCCTGAAGTGATTTAAAAATGTTAAATGAATAAAGAAAAACAGGCAGAAGAACAATAGATTACCATTTATTTGTGTTCAAATATGATTTGTTTCCCAGAAGACAAATAAGCTGTTTTCTTTTCTTTCCTATAGCCACTGTAACTGTAGGAAATAGACCCATGTTATTTGGAAATGTATGTTAAGGATCCAATGATGTGGTTTCTGCAGGACACAAACAATTAAAAACATAACTCACCCCCAAAAGATTTAGTAGTTGGACCTTTGTCAAAGTCTTTGTTAATGGCAATGAGTGATGGGTTTGGAACAAATAAGCCAAAAACAGGTAGTTGCTTTTTCCACTTTGTATTCTAACTGAAATGTGTTATAATGAGCATGATTTTAGTACATACTAAGTGCATGAAACTCAATAGGTTGGCATTTACATCAATAATATAATAAGGGTTGAACTTTTTCTCATTAAAATTATTTAAACACTACTGACAATAAAAACAACATAAATACATTAAACAACACAAAAAGCCACACAAAATGCAAGTGGTACTGAAGGGTAGTTTAGCATGTAATGGTTAAGTATATATATCGCAGGAGGAGTTATAAACCGGCTCAAAGGTGACACCAATTAGTTTTTGTAGCCTTTGAGCTTCTGAAATTACTGAAATATCTGTTCATTCAAAACAAACTAGGATAAGTTATTAAACAG
>JAVLVB010000768.1:2392040-2413237 GCA_032876305.1 Orestias chungarensis | reverse complement strand
ATATATATATATATATATATATATATATATATATATATATATATATATATATATATATATATATATATATATATATATATATATACATTTAAACTGTAGCATCTTTTGCCCATGGTTGACCCACACTCAAATAAACCCAGCCTTCAGATAAAGGTGCTCTGTCTAATCTGACTTAGTTTTATGCCTCTTTACTGTGACCAATCTATTTAAATAGCTGTTTCTTCAACAAATTCTCAGTTCAAATTATTCCTAACTGGAAATTTGTACGAGTGATATTAAATATCCTTCAGGCCGGGATGCCTAAAGAGAACATAGGAACATCAAAAGGCCAAACACTTCAAAAACTAAGACTAATGATTTTAGACCACCTGTGGGGATAGGGAGGGATTCAACTTTGTCCAATAATCCACTGCCGATAAAACACCTCGGTTCTTTAAATGGGGATTTGACCATTTGACCATCCCTGCTACGACTAACTTTCAAACGATTTAATATGAAATACATAATGTATATTTCCCAATAATTGAAAGCACTTGTGGCAAATATTTCCCATCTTTTCCAACATATCTAGAGCAGTCTTTGTACAAAATAATCTACAATATAAGCTGAGTTAATGGAAAAGTTTCATCTTCTCAGTAACCTGCTGAAAAATAGGTTTGTTTTTTTTCTCTTTGAGAAATATTTTGATTTTTGCTTTCCAGTCAAGCACCAACAACAAGAAAAGTGTAACCTCCAATAATCTCTTTTTTGCTGGGAAAAGTCACAGAGAAAAGAGATAAGGGAGGAGAGGTTAAACTTACACTGTTCATGGGTGTTCATGAAACATCATGAAATAAAAAGCAGAAGGAAAGCAAAAAAACTTAAATCAAGAAAAATATTTAAAATTGACCAATTTTCTGTGTTAAAAAAAAACATATTTTACTAGGCTTATTGTCAGTTTTTCATGTTGAAAACATAAGATCTTACTTCATCAATAATAGCGGAAAGTTGTTTTATACTTTTCAAAATTAGAGCATGTTGAAAAAATAAAACTTAAAGAAAAATGTGTTTTAAACTTCTGCATCGATTTTAAAGAGTTCGATTTACTACTAAATTCTAACTGATAATGTCTAGAGGTCCAAAAGTTTCAGAAAGCATTTAAAAAAAACTTTGTTACAAAGAAGTACTGTAATGGACGGGGGAAATCACTTTTTTCTTTTTTTTCCAATGTTTCATAGAGACCGATTAAATAGTACATGTACGTAGAACCAAAAATATCTACTATAAATTCATGAGATTGTGGTCCAGTTTTAAAATATTTCCGGTGAAATTTTTTATTTTTATTTTTTTTGCTTCCTGTACTGAGTTTTTATGGCTGTTCATGACTGATATGCTTTACATGGCCATTGAGTGGCTTGAGTCATAACATTGTAACATACTGGCAAGGTCCAAGGTTCAACTCCCAACCACATATTCTGTTTGCAATCTTTATTTGCAGATGGTACTTTCAAAACGTGATTTTTTGGCTAAGTCAAGCTACCTTTTATGTTTTCTATAGTTTGGACATGTGGAAAAAACTGTCACATGAGGTGCCACTGCTGTTAAATTTACTCAAATGTTGTAGCAAGTATCCAATAAAAACATAATCAATCTCACATTATACTATGCATAAGACTAATTCCCTAATCTGGCATATTGCATGCTCATAGCACTTCAATAAGGAGTCAGTTTAATCTTTCTTCCAATATTTACTTGACCACTGGAGTAACTCCTAGACTGTGTTTGTAATTAATTGTGTACCCTCCCCAATTGGTTAGACAGTCATTAAGTAATAAAGGGATGGTGGCATGATAGCGAAAATGTATTATAAAAACTTAATTTAACTACTCAAACTTTGTAAAAAAAAAATAATTTAAATAATGAAAATGAAAGACTGTTACATGGACAATTTAGTCCAAAAGTGGTTTGCAGTTCCATGTTTTAAAGTAATCGTAGATAGTTTTATAAAGCAAGTTTTCTCATAGTAAATATTAACTGTGGAAAAAAAATTGATAAAGCAAAGTTTAGTAGCCTGTAAAAAGTATGTTTTATTGCAAAATCATTAAGAGAGATGTTAGAAGTAGAATTTGTCTTACCTGCAGTGGGTGATTTTTTTTAAAAACAACAACCACATCAAGGTAATATTAGCTTACATTCGAAAATAAAGCAAAAGTCTACATTCATAAAACAGCATTTACATTAATATAGATCAAAGAATACCAATTAGACATATTTTGAGGTGAAGGTCCGACTAAGCTCCGCTTACTAGATTAACTCATTGAAAGAAATACCTCCAGAACGTTTATTTATACAGACATACTTACTGTGGATGAGTTTTGGCAGGGAATGTTTTACACTTTTTTTTTGTTTGTTTTTTTAAGATTTCGGTATCTGCACCTGTTTTACCTTTCAATGATTTATCACAACAAACCCCCCACCTCCACCCCACATACCCCGCAGGAATGTTTTTGGCTGACTTTATGACAGCTAAGAAGTTGATGCAATATGACAGAAAGATTCTCCTAAACTCTAGATCCATAACAGGAACAAAAATCTGACCTGTGCTTGTCATTTTCATTTGTCCGGGTAAAGCCATTCTGTTTAGTTAATGCTTGTAAGCCGTTGATCAAGTATTAAAACTAAGACTTTGTTCAACAAACAGTAGCAAGCACAGACATGCAAAACTGAAGTCAGTTCCCCCTGAAGAAAGACTTTTTTTACGCTTACTTGGGTCTGGCTCAATTCTAACCTGAAAGGTTTAACCAAGAACAGCTGTGTTTGAGCCCTGAAGAACTCTGCATTCCCCCATCAGAAGAATAAAGGCCTAGTACTGTGAGCCACATGCCACATGTATTTAATTTTCAACATCTGCTTGCTTTATGGTTCTGTGTTTACCATTCCCACTGCACATTCTTCACAAATTCAGTAGCTTCCTTATCCTACATTTGTAAATGTTGTTGATTATGGAAACCGTCCATGTTTACTTTGAATCTCAAGCCAGCTCTAATTACCTGCAGCTGCTCACTTCTTTGGTCCACTACATTCTTCAAACCCAAGGTAAGTATTTTCTCTCTCAATTATGCCTTTATACAGACCTGCATGTGGAGAGTTAAAACAAGCATTTGATACTACAAAGGTATTCACAGTTTTTTTTTCCTTAATTGATGTGTATTGTTATGTGTCTGGAATTTGGGATAAATTACAAATAAATTGAGTGAAATAATAATTAGGAACGTTTTGCATTTTGCTGCAATTGTTTATTTTTCCTCACATGCCTTTAAAATCTGCTGGAATAGAAGCAACAAAGATGGGAGAGCAAGCAGGAAGAGAAATACTGAAGCAGCAGCCATCTGCTCTTTGCCTCAGGAATGTGTCTGCACTCACCTACACTTTTTGGAGGCAACATAACAACAAATTTTACACCGTCAGGGACAAAAATTGGCATTCTGGACTCTGGTTATTCCACAAATATAATCTAATTATAAAACACTGCCAGTGGGTTAGAAATCAGAGCATTAAAAAGTCTGGTAGGCAGACATAAAAGTGAAATTTCGTAACATACAGAGTGCAAGTGTAAAACTTCAGAGCATTTGCTGGAAGAGGTTTGGGATAACTGAATTACTCCAGCTTACATGCTCTGTGGTGACTTATAAGTACAATAGTAGGTGCTGTAATAAGATTTACTATATTTAGGGCTTTGAAGTACATCCACAGAGTTTGGGACAGGCATTCCATGTCATGCTACAGATTGTTGGATGAAGTGGCATAGAGAGCACAAATATGGTTTTAATTTTCAAGACTAACCAAATACAAAGGTTTCACAATATTTGAACATTTAACATTTTTTAACTTGGCAAAAGCCTCTTTGGTTCTTTATACTGAACAGTGGATTAAAACTAAAAGAAAAGGTTTAAAAAGTTAGTAATTTGAAACCAAAATTGCAAAAATACACCAATTTGGATAACAGAGCTGGCTGGGAACTCATCAGGTGCAAAACCTACGTCTATCAAAATAAACTGTATATTGAGTGTATGTACCTGGAACTTAATTACATTTAGTGGAGTCAGTTCTCACAGAATACATTTTTTTTAAGTGAACTTTTTCCTTAAATGTCCACAAAGATTTTGAGTTTATTCTGACACAAATGCATAATGCATTCACACACCCATAAATAATTCACTGTACCAACACTTTGGAGAATTTTGTGAGAAACACCATGTCCAAGCCACTCCCGGTAAAACAACACACCACTGTATCAAATCATTCCAGCAGAACTACATAAAATATCTCCATACCCCTTACAGCTTCATGAAATCATTTTCTTCCTTATAGAGGTTCAAGGCTACACAGTTCAATCAAAAAGTCAGATTGAATTCCTGCCAAATCTCTTTAAAGTTCGGCCAATTTATCTTCTCCACACTATTTATAACTTTTAGGCATACTGTACTCTGCTTGGAAAATGGTTACATGATACATGTGGTATAAGTGGCAAACCTTCTAATTAATATTCTGATTACAAATATATTTGCATTACTTTGCATTGTAGCACCCCTTCTGTTCTCTTAAGTCATCTAGGGGACACTGCAAACAGATATTAAGAAAGATAATCTGATCCAATGAAAGGATAACTTAACCTTCAAGTAAATCATATGTGTGGTAAAGAAAAATCACAGAAACCCCTCCCTGGGCTGCCACCTTATCCTGTTGGAGGGGTTTGAGTGTCCCACTGATCCTATGAGCTATGTTGTCAAGGGCTTTATGCTGGTAGGGTCACCCAAGGAAAACTAGTCCTAGGGATCAGACAAAGTGCAGCCCAAAAGCCCCCTTATGATGAATAAAATAAATAGATCCAATGTTCCCTCGGCCAGACACGGGTCAATGGGGCCCCACTCTGGAGCCAGGCCTGGAGTTGGGGCACGATGGTGAGCACCTGGTGGCCGGGCTTTTACCCATGGAGACCGGCCAGGCTTCGCCCGAAGAGGAGACTTTGATCCCCCTTCAACCAGTCTCCTTGAGAGGGGTTGGACACTCTTCCACTGTGGAGTTCCCCCTAGTGAGAGGCGACGGGCTGGGATGGGCATTCCTATCGTCCCCCATCTAGCCGCCTGTACGTTGGGGTTCAGCCCGTTGAGCGAGAGGGTAGCCTCCCTTCGTCTAAGGGTGGGGGGAAGGGTTGTTTGTGTTTATGCATCATACAGCAGTTCAAAGGACCCCCCCTTTTTGGAGTCCTTGGAGGGGGTGCTGGAGAGCGCCCCTCCAGGGCACTCCCTAGTTCTGCAGGAGGACTTGAGCACTCACGTCCGCAATGACATTCAGACCGGAGAGGGTGTGGTTGGGAGGTATTGGCCTGGTGGACACCAGCGGTGAGTGATGCTGGCTGAAGAAGGAGTCCTATTGGGTCTTTTTGGCCTGTGGGACTCTGGAAGCAGCTGATGGGTACCAGCTGTCCAAGGGGCATGCGGCTCGGGTGGTTGCTTAGCCAAAAACCTGTGCATGGGAGGAGTTTGGAGAGGGCCTGGAAAAATATTTCCATACGGCAGTCAATTCTGGTTCACCATTAGCGTCTCAGGGGGGAAAGCGCTGCACCACCAACATTGTTTACAGTGGGGATGTTGTGTTGTCGGACGTTGTGAGTCGGTGGGCGGAGTACTTCGAAGACCTCCTCAATCCCTCTGACACGTCTTCCACTGAGAAAGAAGAGCATGTGGACCTTGAGGCGGGCTCTCCAGTCTCTGGTGCCTAAGTCACCGAGGTAGTTAAAAAGCTCCATGGTGGTAAGGCCCCGGGGGTGGATGTGATTCGCCGGGACTTCCTTAAGGCTCTGGATGGAGCAGGGTTATGCTGGTTAACACGACACAGCAGCACCGCGTCGGGGGCAGTTCCGCTAGATTGGCTGACCAGGATGGTGGTCCCCCTATTCAAAAAGGGGGATTGTAGAATGTGTTCCAACTAAAGGGGAGTCACACTCTTAAGTCTCTTAAGTAAGGTTTATTTGGAGGTTCTGGAGAGGAGGGTCCGTCGGATAGTCGAATCTCGAATTCAGGAAGAGCAGTGTGGTTTTCGTCCTGGTCGTGGAAGGCTGGACCAGCTTTATACCCTCAGTAGAGTCCTGGAGGGTGCATGGGAGTTTGCCCAACCAGGCTACATTTGTTTTGTGAACTTTGAGAAGGCGTTCAACCGTGTCCCTGTGGGGTTCATGTGGGGGGTACTCCAGGAGTATGGGGTACCAAGCCCTTTGATACGGGCTGTTAGGTCCCTGTATGACTGGTGCCAGAGCATGGTATTTATTGCCGGCTAAAAGTAGTTCAAATTTCCGGTGAGAGTTGGGACTCCGGCAAAGCTGCCCTTTGTCACCGATTCTGTTCATAACTTTTATGGATAGAATTTTTAGGCGCAGCCAAAATGTTGGAGGATCTGTTTGGGTGACCTTAGGATTGCATCTCTGCATTTTGTGGATGATGTGGTCCTTTTGGCTCAATCAGCTGGTGATCTCCAGCTCTTGCCGGAGTGGTTCACAGCCGAGTGTGACGCAGCCGGGATGAGAAGAAGACAATTTTATTTTTTTTTGTAAATGTTTACAAACTTGCATTCCCACGTCATACCATTTTACAAGTAAAGTATACCTCCTGATGTTACATTTATATGAAATACATTGATGTTGGTAGTTGTAACATAACAAAATGTGAATAGGGAGCGTAAATGAAAGTCTGGTTTAAAAACGTCAAATGTGCATAAATTTCAGCTATTCTCGTGTGGTTGTTGCCCCTTAATCCCCACAAATGCCAGGGGGATCAATGTAGTGATAAATTTTTGCACAATAATTTTACATCTTTATGGATTATTTTGTTGACTGTGATGACTTCTGACCATTTTATGGCAGTTAAACTGTGTTAAACCGCAAAAGCCATAAACAAGACAACATTTAATCAATTTAAATTAAACTCTTTACAGAATATGTTTCATGGTGTAATGTATTAATGTCCACATTGCTGTAAAAATTAAAACATACACTCACAAGCAACTTGCATAGAGGATATTTCTACTACAAAATGTTTATAAATAGACAGAGCTGGTGAATAAAAATACTCAAGTAGGGAGTGATGTTTTAAATTATGCTTTATTGGTATTAAGGGACACAAAGGAGGCCTAGAGCAAGGTTTGTCCAGTTATTGTATAACTAATTGAGAGTGGGTAGACTAAATAAAGTCTACACACTATACTCTGATAATAACAATGTAAGTTTCCACACATCTGATACTTACTGATACTTTTTGCGGCCATCTGGCCGCAAAAACCATACAAAGTTCAAGGTGAGCTAAATTGCTGGCCTTATTCATTCTGAAGCCTGGATTTCAGCAACCCCTCACCACATCTGGATGCCTAAATGCAATGACCTGCTGAGTTGAAGAACACATTGATTCCTTTCTTGTAAAGTTTGTAAAAATAAATAAAATGTTTAACATATAGTCTGCTAGGCAGACTAAATTATCTGACTGTATTCGAATTGTGAGCATTGCAGTGATGCAGGAACAAGTCAAATTAGAATTTGGGTTTAAAAAAGTTTTTACAGCTAAGCTTTCAAGTGAAACTGTTCTTTGAAGTTCTTTTTTTATGCTTTGTAGTTGTTAAAATGTTGCCACATTCCATCCTGTAAAAAAAATTTACATTTAGACAAACAAGACCATATGTTCTGTGAATATCGTTTTCAAAGAAGTTGTATGTTAACGCTTTGGTTGTCTTTAAAATTACTGCCATTTTAGCGTCTGTACATGTTGCAGTATATTTGGTTTCCAGAATTAAATCACCTAACCTACATTTGTACACCACCAATGTTGTTAATTTTCTTAATTTCTTATAATTCTACAATGTGAACTATAGCTTACTTTTTAAAACAAAGCATTTTTAGAGGATGTGTACCTGTACCTGCTTTATTTGGAAGGAGTGGAAAAACACAAATTAAAAGGCAAAGATATATAACTTAGTATGGAAGAAAATGAAAAGGTAAGCAGTGAGAGAGTCGGCTGTAATTGTCATCGTCATGATTTATGATAGAAACTGGTTATCAAATTGTAATACCAGGTGAATTCACTATAGTTATATATGTATAATATTCTGATATATGGAATTTTTTTTTCCTCTTACACAAAATATTTACCTAATATCATATCCTTCCTGGTCTAACAAATGGATATGTAACCAGTATACTGAATATTATTTGCTTAAACGCATTATTAGAAGTTGAAAATCCTTCTTATCCATGAATCTTGTTAATGTTTTCAGTTCTTACAACTAACCAAAGCCACCAAAGCTTAACCAAATACAATCATTTTTGTTTTCTTTGCCACAGCAGTAACAATGAGCCCATTCAATACAAAGTGCACAGCACTGAATAAACTGGGAGGGAAAAAAATGAATGAAAATGTGTCTCCATTTACCCTGAATCAATATCTTGCAGAAAATGCATCCCTTTCGTCTTTTCATAATTTTACATGGTAAATTTCCTGAAACACTAATGAGAAAGAATGAAAGAAAAGCGAAGCATGAAATAGCTTGTGGGTTTTGTCTCCTTCCCATTCTCCTCGCTCTGTGCTAGAAGATGGTATTTTCATTATTAATTTTATTTAATTATCCCACAAAGCTTCTTTTCTTTTTTACACTCTGTCCTACTCCCACTGTGTACGTTTGTAATTTAATAAAGCTTCATTTAAAAGAGAAGTTGATTAAAAAAATTAAGGTCTGGTGATCACCACATCTTTCGCCCACCCCATTTTATGGAGAAAAAAACACACGATATTTCCTATTATTAAAATGTCGGGCAGAAATGATCACCCCAGGACAAGTTAATGCTTTAAATGCAATCATGTGACGATGACAGCAGACCCCACTGAAGAGTCTGTGTCCCACTAAAAATTACAAAAGACAGGAGATTAAACTATTTCTCTGAAGGTCAAGCAGTTTATTTCCCCTCTTCCATCATCCCTGCTGCCTGCCCATCAACCAAGAGTTTTTTTCCTCCTTTTTATACATAATTCTTTCTGCTTCTTCTGACAGCAGGTGACTTCCAAAAGTTGTCTTACATAGCTGTACATGAGTCATTATTTTTATATTTATGCATCCTCATAGTGAATGATGAAACTGTTTGCAACACTGGATTGAGATGAAGGAATAATGTCTCTCCAGCATACTGTCCTCCCCTTGGTTTCTCTGTAGAAAATTACACCAACCGCCTTATAACTTACATTTGGACAAACTCTTTGAAACAGAATCTTCTTAAGTTTTTCCATCTGTTTGCCACACTGTATACATGGACATAAATTCCTGCACAAAATGTGAAAATGACAATTTTTATTTAAGGAGAAAAATATATAATGATAAATTTAATCTCAACACTGCAGCTTAAAGAGAAATATATTCTGACTGCTGGAGAAACCTAATCCACACAATTAAAGCTGGAAAATTATAGCCTGAATCTAATGGCAGTTTTGAAGCATAAGTTATTGATTTGGAAATGAAAACCTGTACTCTTCAAGGTTAAATCCAGTCCACCCTCATTATTACTCTGTCCTTGGGAGGCCCGCACCAGGGCAGCAGCAGAGAATCGAGAGGACTGCTTTAATGAAGGTGAATTTAATGGGATTTAATGTTGCTGGGGGCAATGGAGCAGCTGATATATGGTTTTAACAAAGAGCAAAGGACCACAAGTAAAGGCAGGAGAACAGCCATTTTTCCCTTTCTTTTTATTTATTTCACATTTGGCTGAGCAGAGTAAAAGCACCACATTCTCTGCTACCAGAGTCATTGCTTTCATTTTTCTGCAATAAACCACAAGCAAGGCCTCAAGCTCGCCGTCTATTATTTGCACATACAGTAATACAAACTTGTTGTCTTAATTAGTAACTTTGTATTGTTCAATTCAGGGAGAAAATGTAGCCTTCAAGTTTTAAAGAAGAAATGAGAATTAAATATTTAAGCATTTAGAGGCAAAGGAGACATGCTACTGTTGCGTACATATTAATGTAATTCATGAAAATACCATGATGTATTTTATGTTAATGTTTACACTTTAAAAAGGTCATACGTGAACCTGGCTTTGGAACCACTTAATATTTCATGTTTCAGGACAATGGCTTTTCAAAAATTCTCAAATTGTTCAAATCCGATTAAAACGGCCAGGAACTGACATAAAGTTTGTATTTTACCTATATTAAAAATCTCAAACAGAAGTATGCATCCTTTATAAGTAATTAGTTATGTTATGCAAGAGCAACTTTCATGCACAAATCACATGCATAAATGTAGGATTTTTATCAATATGAGGTCATGTAAAGTACAGTATATGCTTTCAAACTAAAGGAAGGACATTGAGATAGAAATAATTCAATCAGTATTCAGAATCAAAAAAAGTTTGGTTAATAGGGATAAATTTTAACAGAACAAGATGTGCTTTCTGTATCCAACATTTCAACTTCTCCTTCTATTAGAGTGCCATATTCATGGCATGTTAAAACCTACTTTGAATTGTTGTCTTTCTTCATTTCCTCCTCACAAAACAATGCTGCAAGGATGGGTCTGTAGGAATCATGATTTCATGCATACATTTTTTCTTTTGTATGCATTATCCCTAAGAAACCACAGTGGCCTCTTGGATAAAAGTCCTAAATGCAGTTCTACCTTCAGCTTTAGCCATAGATGTTGCAGTCAAAAAAGATTAGAATGTTCATTTAAAAAAAAAAGTGCTAGGGCTTCAATGCCCATCTACAACACATTTTGAGGAGACAGACAGACAGACAGACAGACAGACAGACAGACAGACAGACAGACAGACACCCAGACAGACACCCAGACAGACACCCAGACAGACAGACAGACAGACAGACAGACAGACAGACAGACAGACAGACAGACAGACAGACAGACAGACAGACCGAAAAAGCCTTATAAAAAAATGTCCTTTGATTTAACTTTTGTTTGAGTCTGTAGAAACTCATGGCATTTTTCATTAGTATGAAAAGAAATACAGAGCCATCTATGACCCTGATCACCATTCTCTTTGGGGTGGGGTATATGTTTAAAATAGATATATTGTTTTTTTCTGAGAAATCTTCCAACTTCCAAGGACAAACTAACCGGTAAACAGTTTCCAGATCTTTCATTTTCAAAAGAATGCCTTTTTTATTTATAAGTGGACTTTGGGAACCTTGTCAATGCAAGTTAGGTTTATGGGAATGGCTAAAAAGCTGTGATAGCTGTAAAACAAGCCCCGCTGTTCACACATCTGCATTTTTCATTTAATCTTTGACTTTCATTATTGCAGTCTGTAATCCCTCAAATGTGACTAATGGGAAACATTAAGCACAGGTTTGGGAACAAGTGGATTCAATTATAAAACTGGCTTGCAAAAGACCATGGAAAATTTGTGTTTTTTTCTTTAAAATCATTCTTCACAGTGCTCTGTTTTCCTTTTGTTGGCAGCTATGCACTCATCCACACATTAAAAATACATCAAGCAGGAAGAAATTATCTAGATTTCTTCACGGTTTACCCATTCAACTGTCAAAACTGAGAATTTATAGTCAGTAACAACAATAAGGACAAGTTAAAAGATTATTTTTCCACATTTGTATCTTCACAAGAAGTTTAATACTTTATTCATAAGTCCATTCAACCTACATCTTAACTTATCTAATTATTGGTCAGATTTAATGTAAGGGGTCAGCAAATAAGGCCCTAAAAAATCTGTTTAGAACATGTTTGGTATTATATTTATTTATCTTAATAAGCTTTATTAATAAATTTGCTTAGCATAGGCAACTAAAAAAAAAACTCAGTTTACAATTAAAAAGGTTAAAATAAGGAAAAATTATAACTCTGCTGCATACATATAAAAACAAAGATCTTCAAAAGTCATGGAAATGTTATTATACCATACATAGGCCAATCAAGGGTAATATATTACATCAAATAATTATGTCTTTATGTATTGTAGGGTTAATGAAAGATACTTAACACTTGAAGTGTTTTACCCAACTATAAATCTATAGACATTTGTATCCCCAACATCTAATCGTGCGGGAAAAAACACCAAAATAGGTTCTAATCTTTTGTTGCAAATCCTCTTAAATCCAACCTTGATTATGATTATGTTAACAAAATTATATTTAAAACAACCTTTTATATCTTTTTCTGAAATTTACATTTGAAAGTCCAAGGAATTAAATGTGATCCTTCTTTTCTGGCTGATGTAGTAGCTGGTGGGTTCTTAACAAGAAGCCATTCACAAATCAGATTCTGCTTTTTAGGCCCTATGCACTTTGGGCCTGGTTAGCCCTGGTTCAAGATGTGTGGTAGAGTATCGACATTATGACCTGAGCAGTGCGATTATAATAAGGAAAACCCTCCCAAAAACTTACAGGCAAAGAAAAGATTTGTATTTTTACGATCATAGTTTTAAAATCAATGCTAAACTGATTTAGAAAACCAACACAATAAAAAAAAAAACTGAACTGAATATAAAAATAATCTATTGATTTAACTGTGACTTCTACTTATTCCAACAAGGTAAAAAACGGGCTAGTTTAGTTTTTATTGCCAATGGAGTGATGAAGTGTGTTTAAAGAACAACTGGGCATACAATTTTGAAAATCTGCTTTAAATATACTCAAAATATTGGATGTCTGCAAGTAAGGTTCGGCAGTCAACCCAGATGCTGCTGCTTCACATGCGACCTACCTGCTGCTCTTTCCAGCTTCTGCTTTGGGCTTTTTAGCCCCTCCACTGAGTCCCTGGGGCTTCAAGGTCAGAGACCTTTTCCTTAATTCCTGACATGTGGAAGCCATGTTCTGGAAGTAGAGAAGTGTCCATCATGAGAAGTATGGGCGTAATGGGATGAGATTGGAACCTGGACACAAAACTAAAACTTAATACCGATAAATGGGTATTTAAACATTAACATGAGAGTTAACTGACAGGACTACTGTTATCACAAGCCAACAAGTAAGTTCAAATGCATAATTGTACAATAACATACATTAACAGTTAGGTTTCGAACGGTTCTTAGCCCTGGCAAATGTAATTTTTTAATTATTGTTGTTTAAACATAAGTTTTAAGAAAAAATGAAATAAAAAGCTCTTGTATAATTAAACAATCTACCAAAAAAATTGGATGTCATGTGTTTTTGTACAACAAAAAAAGGCTTTCGTAAACAAAAAAGTAAATAACTTTTTTCACAAGATATTGTTTTTCTTATAAAATTGTACTTATTGACTCAATATTTACTTTCTTTTTAAAATATTTTTGCAAACCAGTGACCTCACCATAACCTCCCCTTTAAAGCTTATGTAGATGCAACAAATGAGAAAAAAAAACTGCCATGGACATGTTTGACTACTGTGAAAAATACTTCTATGTCTGCAAGGAGTAAAAGGTCTTACCAAATGCACAGAATAATCACTGCACTGCTAATTACAATTAATTTTAGTTAATCATGTGCCCAGTTAGTCCCTTATCTCTTTATTTAATTTAAACATGAACTATAATCCTGAGCTGTCACAATTAAAGACATCCTTGAATTAACAAACTTCCTTTCCTGCTTTTTTAGTCAGAATGAATGAATAGAGCTTTAATAAAAATACTACGTGGCAAAGAACAAAAGAATACAAGAAACAAATGAAGCCTTAAATAGAAAAGAAATCATGCTAATTATTTACACTGATATGGTCTAAGTAGTGCGATGGACTGGCGACCTGTCCAGGGTGTACCCCTGGCTCTCGCCCATTGTAAGCTGGATATAGGCGCTGGCAGACCCTGCAACCCCACAAAGATAAGTGGGTTGGATAATGAACGGATGGATGGATAGTCTAAGTACTGTTTTAGTGAGTAAATGGACACATTAGGATTTTCAAATTAATAGACTGGAATAAATATATAATTCCAGGAATAAAGTAAACAAATATGCAGACCTAATTTTAGCAGAAATATATTCACATCGATTTAAAAAAGATAATAAGAAGGGTCAAGCATTTCTGAAATTGTTAATGTAAATTCCTACTGAGACTGCACTACTGCACGATCATTGGATTCCATCCAATACATAATGGCAGCAAGGCTACCAATGCTCAGTCTGTAAAGGTGTAAAGATTCACTGACTCACTACTAAACTTGCCATGCAGAAACATATTACCTGTGGCATAACATTTTCTACAGCTACACCTAACTTGGACCTTTCACACCTACATGTTGACCATGCTCTCGTCAGTGAAGAATTCAGAAAGCCAATGGCAGACCTGCCAATTTTGGTGTTCTATGGCCAATGTAAATCAGCCACCATGTTGCAGGGAAAGGAGGAAGACTGGAGGGTGGTGCAGCCTTAGAGAACCCACATGTAAGCTGTATCTGAATGTCATTCTGAAGTGTTCTCACTTTGTCCAGCCTCGCAAAGATAAGCCGATACCAGTCCTATTGAAGAATTTCAATTGCCCCGTGCAGCTTTTTTGGATTAACAGCCTGTCTGCTAGACTTACATCCATGCTCTCATAACTACTGGGGAAAAGCACACTTTTATGTGCCAATACGAAGGAGCTAAACCTGTAGAGCGTCCTTACGGTTCAGCAGTCACCTTACTCTTCTGAGAGTGGCTGTGATCCTTTCCACATGCAAGACTACATAAAAAAGAAAACATCAGATAAGGGGACAGGGTAAAAAAGTCAGAGGCCTTAGGCAGTAAACTCCTGTTTTGATTGTCATGTCATTGTTCCCCTTATTGTGCAATTGTTGTGAATTTCATTACCACCAAAACAGCTAAAACTGACCGACCACAACCTATGCTACTGTCTAACTGACCACACATAAAAATAACATTTATCTGACTGATTGCTATAATCACTACAACCTTTTTAATATGTTAACAAATGAGGATGTATGACATGCATTAAACTAAAAAAAGTCTCC
This sequence comes from Orestias chungarensis, assembly GCA_032876305.1. NCBI lineage: Eukaryota > Metazoa > Chordata > Actinopteri > Cyprinodontiformes > Cyprinodontidae > Orestias > Orestias chungarensis. Next base: position 2,398,272 of record JAVLVB010000768.1, on the reverse strand, counting down.
TTAAACTGGATAAAAAAATTGAAATATTGTTTCCAAAGTATCTGTTGTAGAATTACCTCTGCGGATATTTGATATATAGCATCTTAGAATTTGCACACAAACTGCACATATATCTGATGCCAGAGACAGTTTAATGTATCCAAGCACATTTTTATACAACAAAGAATGCAGATGTTTAAAATAAAAACAAATGCATAAACTGTAGTTTTTGTTTTCTTAAGTATGCTTTAGTCTAATCAAGTATTAAAATCACACTTTCACTATCAAAGAAGAGTTTGCCCAAGTGGAAAAGCTGTATGTGAAAAAAAAACACATTCGTATTGTCCTCAGAGTATACAAAGGATTATAAAGTCAGAACCATTATTTTCTGCTATACAAGGTCACCCCATATACACCATGTTGGTTATTGCCAGTGAGGTTTTACCATATTAGTTTTTTCTTTGTATTTAGTTTCTTAGTTTTGTTCTTGCATTCTGTTTCGCATTTAGTTTTATTCACCTTACATCAGTGTTAGTGTTTTTCCCCTTGAATCTTAATTGTGTTTAGTTCTGCTTCCTTTTAATTAATCCTCCTCACCAGCCTTTCTTTTTACAGTCTTTCAAAGCTGTTCCTTAATTCTCTGATTAACTCACCTGCATTAAGTGTCGTCTTACACTCTCCGCTTAAGCTGATTGGTTTAAATGTTTCGCTGTTTTGCTAATTTGTTAAATTGGGTATGTTGGTTTCTTATGTCTAAAGTCTTACGTTTTGGCCAAAGATATTTTGCATAAAGTTAACATGTGGGGTTTGGGTTTGTTTTTATTAATTTTCTTATACAGTTCAAGGACTTGTGTGCGGGTGGTAATTGGTTATTCTTGCTCTTTGAAAGAAATCAATGACTCCTTATGCATGTTGGATCCTTTTTTACATCTATTGCAATATTTTTTCATAATATTACTCTGTTCTTTTTCCTCATTAATGCATGGTTTGTTCCTGTCTTCTGCCTCTCGTGAACTTTGATGTTTTATCTTTTTAGTTAACAGCCTTGAACTATAGGCATCGATGTAAAATTTGAGTTACAGAGTAACAAGAAAAGTACACCAGTTAACTCACATTTTTAGGATTAATTCTGAATTTGTTCTAGATTTCTTCAAGATGAGAAGATCTAAAATATTCTAACAGGTTCTGAACATCTTTTATTTTAATCCATAGTTGATTTTTTTAGGAATAATCTTATTTTATTTTGATCTATTCTACATTCTCTTGGTCTGACTGCATAAGAGTGAACTCTAAATCAGCCACGGATAAAAAGTTTTTGGTCTATCTGTATGTATAGAAATATGATAAAGGCTAAATTTGCCAGATCAAAAGAAGGTGTAAAATCAAAACTAACTTGGTCCCATAAAGTGTATTCTGTCTCCACCTAGTGGAAGAGCTTTAACTTCTTGTTTGCTTTTGGGTAATAAACGTGGTTTAAATTGATTTTTAGTCATAGAAAATTAAGCAAATGAATTGAAAATAGATTTTTTTTCATTCGTGAGTGCTAAACTGAGATAAAACAACTTTTTTCAGACTAATAAACTCAGTTTGCATGAGGTGAAAATATGTGCCAGTGAAACCCGGACTGCAGTTCTTATAATATTACGCACATCTTTAGTCTTTTTAGGATGTTAAAAGCTAGATCAGTATTCACAGGTCACTTTATTTCATCAATGATAGAACCCCGCAGACTAGAGGCTCCCATTTTGAAGCGCTTTTATGACTTGGTGGTTTTTACGATCTATCAATCACCTAAATAAAGCTCGACTGCCTGAGCCACTGCCATGGGAGGTCTGACCTGCAGCCTAGCATGACATTGAAGGAAAGAGTACCACTCACCCAGGAAATCCTATTATACTAAAGTATGATGGATTTCATCACTTGGGAAGCTCATATGTGGAGTGACGTATAATTTGTTATAATTTGTAGAGAAAAAAAAAGATTTCATGTAAAACTTTGTCTTTATTTTTAGTCTGCTTTTTTTCTAATGTAAAGGCATTTCTATTGATGCAACATGAAATTTTTGGCATTCTGTTAAACATGAGTGATAAAGCGCCAAATGTAGCTTTAGAGCATCATCAGTGTTCTGACTGTTTTGATTCAGTTGAGTGTTCTGAGCTATCAAATTTATTTACTTCATCTAAACCTTCAGCTTGTATGTTGGAACCAGTCCCAATCGAATTAATTAAAGAAGTGTCCCCATTAATTACTACCTGTAGATATGATTAATCTATCCTAAGTAAATGGATATGTACCATAAGCTTTATGGTAGCTGTTATTAAACCCTTATTTAAGAGACTTTCTCTGGACCAAAAGGTGTGTCTGTTCTAGTTACATTAGATATTGGTGCTGCTTCTGACAGTAAATCCTAATATTCTCATAGAAAGACTTGAACATACTGTAGAGATAAGGAGAACGGCCTTTGGCAGGTTTAAAGCTCTCTTTTTTGATAGATTTCTGTTTTTTATTCTAAATGATAAATGTTCTTCACATAGCGGGGTTATTTGTGGAGTACTACAGGATTCCATGCTCGGCCCATTTCTCTTTGGCGTTTATATATGTTTCCCACTGGTAAAATCATCAGACAGTATGAAATAAATGTTTTGCTTCACCAACTCAACATTTTCCATCCCTTGCTAATAACACTTTACTTTTGGTTTAACAGACAAAGTATGGGCGTGCCATATGCCTGCTCACACTGAGCCAGGTTCTGCTGGAGGTTTCTTTCTGTTAAAAGGGGATTTTTTTTCCTCTCTGCTGTTGCTACTGCATGTCTAGTATGAGGGATTGCTGTAAAGTCAACTGCACAACACAAGATATCTTCTACAGTGCTAGTATGCTTGTCCAGACGGAGCTAATGTTGCACCCCTATGACTTAAAGCATACTGGGTTCTCTAACATTCGAACATTTTAAAAAGGCTTTGAGTAATAATCCAAAAGCACTGTTTGATAACCAGAAAAAATTGCAATGGTTGTATGATCAGAGTATAATTATTTTCCTTGAAAAGTTGCAAAGTTCCTTATGGTATTTTGTAAATTGACACTATATAAATAAATAAACTGACACTATATAAATAAATAAACTGAACTGACATTTGAAATAATGTTTTTTTTAATTATTATTATTATTTAAAATGAATCATTAAAATTCATTTATTTTTAACAAGTTTTTAAATGTCACAAAGAAGTCTCTCTCTGCTGTATAAATAACTTCAGCTTCACCTGTATTGCATGTGTGTCATAGCTTGTGATTTAATGTATTTTTGTAATAAGAATGTCAACTTTCAAGAAAAACGAAGGCTTCAATAATGACTGAATAGATAAAAAAAAAAAACTAATGTTTCTTCCCTGGTACTTATGTTAATTCAATAAAAGCAGGCAAAGATTCTTGTTTTAATCAATTCTTGCAAAGATTTGTTTATGAGTCAAGATGAAAAAAGAGCTTTTCACTACCATGGAGCTAAGATACTAAAAAGCTATCCACTTTAAACCACTGTCACATACACCCCCTGCAATGAGATGTTTTGTCATACCTCCAAGATAAAACAAAAGGTTAATCAGACATCACGAACACTCCTCTTAACAGTCTGATGCCGTATTTGTTTATTTGTGGGACAAAACTCTTGCGTGTGATATCGATTACTCAAGCTAAGAGAATCCCAGTAAGTTTTTCAGCTAAAATTCAATAAAAGAAAACATCCCAGCAGGCAACCTTTGGATGCTTGTTTGACTCTATTGACGTTTTAAAATCCCATTTTCCAACAATAAAAAGACAAAAAAAAAAAAAAGGCCGAGCATGGTTGAGTTGCCTCATACCACCAACAGGTCTTCCTCAAATATCTTTATCTGTTTATTTTCCTCATGGAATCTCTTTTATCAGTCTGAACTTTCCCCTTTGTTTAACTGATGTGAAAAAATAGCGCACCAAATTCAGCACTGAGATCAGGGAAAGATGGGACACCGTAGAGGAAACTAAAAGAACTTCTACAGCTAAACTGTTGGATTAGGAGCTATGTAATTGATACATTGCAGAACTATTAACTGGTAGGTTAAATATGGGACTTTTTAAAGATGAGCATGTTTAGTATCAGTCCGATTTACTGCAATAGACAATCGTGTCCAAGTACATTTCGGTCACAGTTTACAGGACAAATCTGGTGTTCTAGTAAAAAAAAAGTAAAGAAACAGATTATGCCTTCTTATTTTTCACATGTTGCCACGTTAAAGCTACAAGCTTTAAGAATCAAGAATCAAGAATCAGTTTATTTATATAGCGCCAATTTACAACAGGTGTCGTCTCAAGGCACTTCACGGAAAATCAATTAAAATCAAAGACACATTCTAACAAATCAATTGAAAAAGTTTCCAATCAAAGGAACCCCAGCAGATTGCATCGACCTTTTATTAAGGATTAGTATTATATACCAATGTAATTCTTTCAATTTGGGGGGGGGGGGAATATAATACCTTGACAAAATAAAAATAGAAATCCTTAAAATATGTGGGGGACAGTTACACCTACTGAATAAAAACTTTGTAGAACCCCACTTTGTTGCAATTACAGCTGCAAATCTCACAAGAACATGCTTCAGTCTAATCCACTGTAGCCCTGGATGTTTGTTTAAAGTATTTCCGCTGGAGGGTGGATATCTCTAAGCCTCCTTACTGTCTTGCTGTAACAAATAAAAAGAAAAGTAGATGATTCCAAAATCATATTTCATGGTGTGGATACTGTGTTTAGGGTTATGTGCAATTATTTTCCTTCATTACTGCATCATTTTATTTAATGTGACCTGACCTGTCTATTGTGTTTGCACACAGAGGGGAGGTATGGGTGGTTATTTTAATATGCTCACTACTTATTTTATTTGTAAAACGTTTCTTGTAAAAAAATGTAAAAAAACATTAATTATTTTCCTTCACAATTATGGATTATTTTGTGCTTACCTAGCAGATAAAATCATAAAATTCGCTTTTTGGTTTTATTGTGGCAAAACGTTTCACGTCTATGAATGTGTTGCAAGCCAGAATGCAAGTCAACACATGCACAAGTCAAAATTAATTTACATTTCATAATTCTTCTATAAAACTCAAAATCCCACATCCAATTAAGCCTCTGTGGGATTGAAAGAGGCTCTTTCTCTTGTGATTTAAATCGAGCACTTTTATCACCAGGCTGCTCTTCAAATCCATATAACTGGGAGGCGAACATATTCTAATCTCTTAATTCAATCTAACTGATCTTTGACCACAGAAAGCCTTTTCCTTGTTAAATCGTAATCCCCAGCTGCCTCATCTGCTTAAACGAAGTGGGCAATTTGTAGACATTATTGCCTGGGGTCTGTACAGTCTCCTAAGCAGCAGTCGAACACTGGCAGCATGCAGTTTTGAACAACATGGAAGGGAGGTCTGCATGCCCATGGTAAAATTAGCCAAAGGAGAGTACTGGACTTTTCTTCACATTGACCTCTAGCTGCTTTAATTAAATGGGGAGTTTCCTTCTCCTCCTGAGTAATAACTGGCAGAGCTCCTCGGAGGGCCCTTGGCATTCACACACAAAGCAGTGAGAAGTCTTCAAACTGCATAACCCTGCTTTAAAAATCATCACACTGAACCAAACCTAAAACAGCCAGGTGATTCTGATGTTCCGAAGTTGTGGCCATGCATGCACGTATTCATTTTCACCCACAGGAGATTAGAATTAATGTGCCCTAATTGATGAAAGGGATCAAGAGTTATAATCTCCATCCTGAAGTCTGTTTGGTTTTAACAAAGCTAATGTTCCCAGAAGGTTGTGACAGAAATGTCTCTGGACCAACATTTTTTTTTTTCCTCAGGCATATTTACTATGAGTAGCTCCATCATAACCTTTGTATTGTTTTTCTCTGCAATTTCATAAATCTGCAGATACACCAGAACCAGCATCAACGCCGTCTGCTGCACAGACCCATGGTGGTGGAAGTCATTGCTTTATATGTGCAGACATAGCCACAGGTAAGCACTATGGTCCATCCAGCTGTGATGGCTGCAAGGACTTCTTCAGGAGGAGCATTTAGAACAACCAGTCGTTGTGGTTTAGTTCCACCACGTTAATACTACTGCTTCGGAACAGAAACACAATAATATGTATATATATATATATATATATATATATATATATATATATATATATATATATATATATATATATATATATATATATATATATATATAT
>JAVLVB010000768.1:2379499-2391940 GCA_032876305.1 Orestias chungarensis | reverse complement strand
TATATATATATATATATATATATATATATATATATATATATATATATATATATATATATATATATATATATATATATATATATATATTACACTATGTAAAAATCTGAATAGAGCCGCGGAAGAGCCTTACGTCATATGCTGTAAAAGTTTCATGAAGGCCATCGTGGCTCCAGAAGGAAACTAGTTAAGTTTAATAAAGTGTCAAAGCTGATGTCACCTGAATAAGCGCTTAAGACCGTAAATATAAAACCTAAATTTCCATTGTATAAACTCCAAGTGGTCTTTTTGTTTCTGTAGAAAAGATTACATAAGTAGCCTTCAAACAGATGTATACTGAGAAATTACTGTGAATAAATTAATATACTCATAGTAATTACACAAACCAAATAAATGCATACTCTCTACAGCCAAAGCTGTTTTATATATAAGTAGAAGATATTCATTTGTTCACCACCTGTAATCTGTAACAGGGTTTTTTTTTATTTGGTGTATTTGTGGTATATTTCTCTTTTTATGTAAAGAACATACACAGACACCCACAAGGTAAAGAAAAGTATTTTAAGTAGATTTACCTATTTCATTAACACCTGACTGAACATTCTGTTGCCTTTACTCCCAGAAGCACTTGCAAAGCTACAGAATACAGTTAATAGATGATATGGTGAAAAATGTGATCAACTCAACATATTTAAATTAATGTGTGTTATCATAGCTGGAACATACATTCACTCTAGTTTAAAATATAGAATATGTAAACATGTGCTTTCATATCGTATGCCTTCTTCAGGTTCAACCGGCAACGTATTGTGAACAAAGACAAAAGGAACCAGTGTGGATACTACAGGCTACGTAAATGTTTTCAGGCTGGAATGAGAAAGGAAGGTCAGAAACGTTTTTTATTTTATTTTTCCTTCTTTTTTTAAATAAATACACAAATTGAATTTAGTGTTCAGATAACATACTATAACTAATAAACAAAAGCTTGCATAAATGTTTTAAATTAGAAATCCATTTTTAAAACGTGTCTGTTAATATCAATTAATGTTTGTTTAAACTGAACTGAGCGAAAATGTTCAGAACTTTAACGTGCTGCTGTTGTGTGCATTGTATACCATTAGCCTTATCTTTCACTGACTGACACAGATATGTAGGGAAAAGGCTCTATTCTCGTCACATGAATAATTAAAATTACTTAGCATGGACTAATATGTGAAAACATTTGCTCAAAATCTAGATGTAACTGCAGATGCAAAAGCATTCATTAGAATATGTGCAACAAAAGGCAAGAAGCATGGTAATGATGCCATCATGCTGTCGGGATGCTCCCACAAGCCCTGGAAGGCTTGTAAATGTAGAAGGTAAAACCAGTGCAGCAAAATAAAGTAAAATCCTGTATGACTGATTTGTTTCCTTCTGCAAGGGAACTCCATTTAGATTGAACTAAAGCTTCCAGCTAAAGCTGAACAAACCTGATTTGAAGACCACAATGTGGTTGTCCTGTGTGGTCAGGTCAAATCGCACATCTCAATCATATAGACAAAATGTTGCAGGTCTGAAAATATTTCTGTTCACAGCCGATACTCAAGCAACCTGATAGAACTTAAACAAATTTTCAAGGAAAATGGAGGGGAAAAAAACTACATCCTGATCTGCTAGGCCGATTGAGACCTGTCAACACAAACTCAATGGGGTGATTGCAGCCTTAAGCTCCATCTACTAACTACTGACTTAAAATGTGACGTAAATATTCACCTTTTCTATGTTAAATATTTGTCATTTTGTGGAATTCACTTTCCAATTTGACATTATGGGTTTTTTGTAAATTATCAAAAAAGCTAAATTTTCTCAAACATGACTGATCTGTAAAGCAACTTAAAGATTTTATAGGGACTTTACATGCAATTGATAGGAGACGGTATGAAGATTGTGGAATCAGCAAAAGGTATTTAAGGTGGAGTCGAGCTAAGAAGAACACTGATCTATCATGTCAGCCCTGCATGAAACAGCTGGTTAGATTGTTGGACAATTCTATAAACCAAGCATAAATAATGATGTAGCTTGTCCGCAGTAGAAATCAGGAAACAGGAATATGAGCAATAAGTCCCAATGCATCTTTCTTTAAATCATTGTTACTGGCATATACTTTGGTTTCATACAAAAAAAACAACTTTTGGAAATAGTAAGAGTCTACAAAAAATATATATATATAAAAATCCTACGTTAAAATGACATGAATGATGCAGATTAAAGAAAGAAGAAAGGGGTGATTTTAAGAGAAGAAGGAACTCCAAGCTGTTTAAAGGTAGAACTTTAAATTGAAGATCTTCCTGGTGTTACTGGACACTTTGTGGAAATCTGATATGAAAATGCACATAATTTTTACTGTTTTGAACAAATTGTAGGTGGAATCTTCGTCAATCTTATAGTTAACTAATCTGGCAAACTCAAAGCAGGACAAATTTAACCATTGGAAAAACATGTCCATGCCTAAGGACACCATGAACAATCCTGCTAGGTTTAATAGTCGCAGCCTTCTTTTGAACTTGGGTGTTTGTCTCACACTTGATGCATGTTTGAGTGCTTGAGTATGTCTGCCACACATCAAACAGGAACAAACAGAGTTGACAATAAGTGTGTATGATTAATTTTACTACTTCGTTCTGTCAGGCATTATTCAGATCTTCATGAAAATGCTGAACCATCAAATTGGGTATAGTTGTAGTTTGAAATTCCTTAGCAATAACTACATTCCTATCCATCATTGCCTATTTCTGCTTTCCATGTCTATCTTAAGTATAGACAAGATTTCAATACGAAAGCTTCTTTCACACTGTTCAGGTGAAAACAGGGCCTATATATGAAGAAGTTAATGAACCTTTTTCAAGAACCTTTCCTGGTTTTGATCTCCAGCTGTTCACAATGAGAGACACTGCATCAACCCCCACAGAGCCAAGGGACAACCAGTAGGAACTCTGTCCATCAACGTGTTGCCACAGGCGGAGAGCAGCGTGCAACAGGTAACACACTGTTTAGGATCTCAGATGATCTGTGATGAATACTGATTCTTTAACATCCGTGACTGCTAAATGATCCATTTCAGTTTCTGGGAATAACTTCAGTGAAGGTCAGAGATGGGGAAAAAAAAATCGTACATTTTAGACAGACTCCTCTCAGAGTTGGATATGGTTACTTCTAATTGAACTAAAGAACAAAATTGCACAGGGACGTCATCTAATCATGGCCCATTTGATGTACCAAGAGGTCTGGCATAGAAGTCTTTTGCCTTCAAGCACATAATAACAACCAGATATGTGCTTTTACCATTCAAAAAGAATGCACAAAAAAAAAAACTAAAAGCCCTTAGACTTAGTTTAGAAGAATCCAGGCAGCGTTTCTAAATATCTCACGTAATTTGAGAAATGCAACATGTTCTTTAAAAAGTTCTGCCTTAAATACAGTCTTTTCCCATTAAAATACACATGAAAAGAGCTGATGGTGGCTGAGAAAAATCTAAAAAGACAATCTTTGTTTTTCTTTTGTTTTGGGTTGCTGTAGGAACATGACAATGTAACACGGCATGATCAGAGACTCACCAGTCGACTCAAGGCCAAAATTGTTCCGACTGTAACTTGAACTTGAAGAAGGTTAAATAGAGTCCACTGCTGGCTTGCTAGCTAACCAACAGACAGAAAAAGCATTGAAATGTTTCTAAAACACTATAAAAGCCACTTTCAATTAAATTACTTGCGCATGAATAGTTATACTCAATGCACATTTAGCCCTGAAATTGCAGCAATTAGAAAATGTATCTACAAGTCATTGACTCGATCTGCAATCTGCCCAGTTTCCCTAGATCAAACAACTATAAACTACTCAGAATAATGAAATTGACTTAATGCACTGTTTGATAACAGTTGAGATATGTATGATTGGATTGACTGCATTTGGTTAAAAGTGCCTTGAGATGAAGGTTGTGAATTTGTGCTAAATAAATAAACGTAACTAATCTAAATGCTAGTCCCGACAATAAAGAATGGACACCATGTACAGTATAAACTTAAATTTCCATCCCTCACAGTTCACATTCTCACAATGAAAACAAATTTTAATGACATTTAAATTAATTTAAGATAAACTAACCGGGCATTAGTTATCATGTGACTGATTTCTTTAGTTTCCTTAAAAGAAACTAAAGGAAACATCAAATAAACGTAATCACATTTCTAGTAACAGAAGATAAACATTAGCTAGAGTTTGTTTTTGGTTATTTTTCTTGAGCAAGAAATACAATTTTGTTGTTTTGTTGTCAATCCAGCTTTGAAATGATGTAAAGAAAATGTAAAAAGTACACACAAAAAAGATTTACCTGCATTAAGGCTTGAACACCTTGACCACTGCTACATTACTTGGGATCACATTAACTATCTTTTTGTTCTTAGTTGACCGTTCTGTTCCCACCTCAGGGTCATGATATCAGCACAAAGAAGACAGCCTGTGTTGGAAACGTGTTTGAATCGATGAAGCAACAGCTCCTCCTGCTGATAGAATAGGCAAAAAATATCCTAGTTTTGCAGACTTCACATAGATGACAGGGTAAAAATTGTTTTCAAATCTAGAGATACAAAGCAGAATAAAAAAAAAGGGTCTGAACTTATAGTTGCAGTGAACTCCAGCAGCTTCCAATTAAAATATGATTCCTGCATGTTTGTCCATTTGTAGGTAACTCTTCTATTAACCCATTCAGCAGACCATATATTACTACAGCAGTTCTTATGATGATATAAATTTTTATTCCTCAACCAGGCAACAACTTTTTGATCCCCATTAGAGGACCTGAGTTAGAGGTGACCAGACTTGCTAGGATCCAGGAGGAGCTTGTCAAGCCTCTCAGAGAACTGGACATTACAAAAGAAAAGGGCTTGCTTGCCTCAGAGCCATAGTTTTCTTTGCCCCAGGTCAGCTCACTCTTCTTCTGTATGTTATCGTTTATCTTCTGCTACTTTCCGAGGCATCAAAAAGTATTCATTTTCACTTCAGCTCAATTCATATTCTTTCGATTTCTTTCCTGGATTTCCTTCTGAGTGGTGTGGCTAAACTGGATTTTAGAAGTAAAACATTTGGATAGGGAGAAGTTCTTGACTTTCAGGCAGATCTGGTAGCCTACTGAGAATAATGGCATATAAGCTATTTGCAGTAGAAGTGGCGAGAAGACCCAAAGGGGAAGAGATGCCGCAATGATTTTCCTGTGTTTAACAAAGTTAAATTTTCTGTTACTAATTTTAAATTTATCAAGAATCTTAATTCATAAAACGAATCAGCTGCATTTGAAGGTGAACTCTTATTTGGATTTGTATACTAAAAAATCCCACTAATTATTATTATCTTTTTACTGAATAATGTTAGGCACTCAGAATAAAGATAATTTCTGTATATTTCTGTAGATTCAGATATGATCAGTACGAACACTTAAAATAAACATAAGACATTAAAATGAGATGGAGACACACTCATTTATATAAGTGTATTGTTAATCAAACTGGGATCTACCTACCACTTATTAACGGAGTCAATAAATGTGCAACCAGTAAACAGCAAACAAGGAAAGCAAACGTTAATTTATTCTATAAAGTGATTCTAAAAAGAAGCAAGTTTAAAGACCGGGTAAAAAATAAAAATAAAAAATCCAAATATTCTTGAACCTGATCAAAATGGCTAGTTTCTCAGAAGTCTGGCCAAGAGAATTTAACCTCATATTTTTAAGAATAAATTGAATTTGATTAGAGCAGAGAAAATAAAAAGATACATTTAAATGCAAGAAGCAGCTGGTACCATCAAATCTCTGGCAGATTTAAGTTTAATGCAATTTTTTGTTACAAATGAATGTTTTCTGTCTGGATGTAATTTCAACATTTTGTCGTTTGAGTCCTGACACCTAGTAGAAAAGATTAGAGGGATCCCAAGGGGGCCTTCCATCCCCAAAGACTTTAAGAAAGCAATAATGCTGAGATGCTACTGTATGTTTCTAACAGTCCCCTTGTCTTCAGATTGGCTGATGGGGAAACTTTGGCACACGCAGTTTTGCAGGTTTGTCATTTAGAAATCCAAACTAGTTTCTATACAAATTGAACAGTATTTATAGAATTACTAAGGACAAGAAAAAACAACCTAAATATTTCATGACATTTACAAAAGTGGACAAATAGTGCACAGCATATAAAGCAAAACAAAACAAACAGTTTCTTCTGACTTGGTTGGCAGATGAGAAGTTTTCAAGATGACTAATCTGAAGGGAACTTGGATTAATAGATATATGTCAATAAACAGCCATTAAAAATATATATTTTATTCTCTCAGACATCATTATTTAGATCAGACAACAGCAAGAATCTGTACCGGTTACAAAAATATTAGAGCGTGTCGTGACTGGAATTTTTTTTTAACTTATAATCAATCTATTGAACAAAAGCTTTTATTCAAGGTTTGACACAAAAAAATATAAAGTTAAGAGTAATTCTGGATTGTTTGAAAACCCCATTATTTCAGAAAACAAAATAAACTTTGAGCATAGTTAGTGTCAAGGTCACAAAAACCTAATCCTAATTTGGAGATTCATGTTTTATTTCCTTATTACAGCTAATTTTAATTATTTTTACTGTTTTCCCTATTGGACTGTCCTGGTCTTGGAAACTCTCAGACGATCCGACATTTGTGTCTCCAGGCCCACGTTCTACTAGCGGAAGCGGCATGTGACCAACGAAGGAGGTTAGGAGAACTTCTGCTGATTCTTCCTTCCGTGCAAAGCGTTGCCTGGCAGATGCTGGGGACGCTCCATTTGGAGAAGCTGCTTGGAGAAGCCAGAACGGACAGCCTGCTGCAAGAGATGCTGCTTGGAGAGGAAACTGCTACAGATCAAGGACAGTGTGCAGGTAGGACTACAAACGTTAATTAGATGCAAGGTGGTCTTCATTTATGGTTGGCTTTCTCCTCTAGTTACAAATGTTCCCTACATATTTTTAGGCTGCATTATGTACAGGGAATATCAGAATGACCTCAGATCTTCCCCTGCTAACTTCAACTCTGTAATCTCTCATGCTTAAGCAATCAATCATCAGTACAGTTAAATGGAATAAATATTCATTAATATTGATTTTATTTTTGTCCTCTAGTCAGTTAAACACACTGGTTTAATATCAAACCTAACAAATATGCCTCCATATACATTTCCTGGGTGTTTTCTGACATTTGCCAGAAGTTATCCCACATTGAACTTGATAATAAAAGCAATGGCTGATAGTTTTATGTCGGTTCTTACAAGTAATCATCCAGCTGCACAAACAGACTGACACTGAGGTGTACAGACATGGAGAGGCTGCCAGCATGCCATGTACCAGAGGAGCTCTTCTCCTACAAATAAACACCTCAAGTATCAGCAGTTCAACTAAAGTAAGAGTCCTACAAGGCATAAGAAATAAAACCCAAACAGGTATTTAGAGACCAGTTATTTTACTAATATTTTTAAATACATATTTTGTCGAAAAATTAAACCTACTTATTATGAGAAACCCCACAACTGCACTCACAATATAATGCATATTATCAAGAAAAATTGCAAAAGTGTAAATTTAACTTGAATGGACAGACGTGTATGAATGTGTGTTGTCCAGCAGAGGGCACTACAATATTGTTCTATGGCATTCTCAAAACACTGCTTTCATGAATTTACACCAGAAAATAATAATCCCTTTAAACACCCATAATGCTAAGAGTTTGTTCATTCACACAAAACTGACTATACCATTTATGTATATGCAGAGTTGATTATCATGGTCCAGTAACTGAGATTTGGTTTTGACCAAAATCTGAGACTTCTTGGAAATCAAGTCACCAAAGAGTAATGTTCTGGTTCCGAGATTTCAATAACATTATGAATAAACCAAGGCCAAAACGACATAAAATTACTTAAAAATAATGGGATTCATAGTTTTACAACACTAATCCTGAAGGAACCCATCATTCTATAAATCCATTTTATTTTACTTATATAGCATCGGTTAACTGTGCAAGACCAGAGCAGATAAATAAATATTCTAGCTACTTCTGTCTTTACCTCAATCTCTCTTCCCAGTGGTGTGATGCAGTTCATCTCCAAAGGGAGGTCATAAGGCATCCTGATCAGATGCTCGACAACCTCACCTGACTTCTATCAGTGCAGAAAAGCAGTGACTCTACTTCAAACACTCCATGTTGATGGAGATTCTCACTCGTATAGAGAAGAACACACAACAAAGGTTTTTGTTGGTCTTGATCAACATCATTGTGATTATGGGTACAAGTTTGCTGGTCACATTTCTAGCTTTACAGTTTTTTTTACTTTGACGGTTGAATTACCGCAGATTTACCCCCAATCTATTGATATGTAATACCTTAAAAGGAATATAAAACAAAATGAATGTAAGCATAACATGTTTTGATAGCTTGTTTCGAGTTAGTCAGAACATTAAAATATTCTGATTGGATGGAAACAAAAAAGTGTATAAACCTACTTATCCTTATATAGACCTATACAAACAAGAAACTTCACCACATGTGTTACTGCAAATTGTAATTGTTAAGGTAATATTTTTTTTTAAAGCATGTTAAATTTATAAGTTAAAGGCTTAGTCCAAGTACTTTAATCATAAAAGGTTTTTCCTGCCTCTCGTCCAATGAATAGAGACACTAGCCACCCAATGACCCAGTATTAACCAGCAAATATAGACATTTAATCAATGGAAAGTATTACAAGTAAATTCTGCTTCTAGGATGATGATCCCTGTGTTATTAACATTTTAGAGACATAAGGAGGTTACATTTAATCAGCGTTTGCTGACTTGAGCACAAAGTGGGTCTTAAAAGTCAAAAAGAGAAATGGACCTTGGACTTGTAGCACTGAACGACAAAACCTTAACAGGTAACTACAATCTTAAATAAGAACATTTGCGAGCTGAATAAGGCGTCCTCATCATAGTCAGGTTTCAAGGCTCGTCACCGTTACTGTAAAAGGCTAAGCTATGATCAAACAGCAGTTCCTATTTAACAGGCTTTCTCTAAAGCAATATAATTTAGTGTTTTACAAAGTAAAGGGTTTCCTTCTTAACAACCCTACTATGACCAACATTTTGTCCTTATCTACAACAAATGTCTACTATCTGCTAAAACTAGTGAACTTGTCAGTAGATAGTCAATTTGTTGGAATGTTAACATTGTTTAAATGTGGGCAGACATACTTTATTTGTCCAATGACAGTCATGAAGCACTATGCTTAGTTTTATACGGATTACTTGTATTTGACAAGAGAGGTATGGGTGGAAAAAAGTTATTAAAAAATAAATAAATTGATGCCTTGTAATCCTACTAAGTGGTCCTTTTTTAACTCATGAGCTATCTAGAGAAGCCAAGAGAATAGCAAAAATAGACTGTCCAGGGAATTCGTTTTTTTCCCCCCCTATAACTGAAATGGACAAGTGTGGCAACTGTGGGCCAATTATGAAATAAATAGTTACTCTTAGATGATTTTCAGTCACGGCTGTTAGTGTTTGTGGAGTGCAGCACTTCGTTTGCAGGTATAGCCAGGGACGTGTAGAGAGGGGTGCTGAGGGGGCTTGAGCACCTGTCCCTTTGCCACTTGATGCCCAAAGTGCCCTATTGTCAGTGTTTTTTTTGTGGTTCGTGTGTGTGTGTGTGTGTGTGTGTGTGTGTGTGTGTGTGTGTGTAAAATTATCATTTAGATCTATGTGTCCAGTCACATGATTCAAACAACATGCCCTCACTCATACCTCAGCTGTTCCAAGATTTCCCAGAAAGTAAACAACTGGTCCAGGGAGTAGTATTAGATTGTGCTCTGTGTCTTTTTCTTTTGTTTCTTTTGCTTCTTTTTGTGCAGAATGAGTAGACTGACCAAGTGGGCAAGGAGCATCCTCTGTGTCATCCAAATTTGCACACACCTCTCACAAAATATAGCTGCGAACCAGTAAACCAAAAAGTGGGTGTGTGCATAAGGCGCCACGCTGGAGAAGAGATTGCGGTAAAATAATTTATAGTCTGCATTTTCAGTATTTAACAGAGTCTTTTAATGCACAATAGGATTATGTGACCGACTAGTTTCAGTCTGTCCTTTTCCAATAATTCAATGACAGAAAGAAAGAAAGCAACTTTATAGGAGTGTAGTGGTGGGGCTGGAGCTGGGTGGGTTGGGTGTGTGTGCGTCTCTCCCTTGCGGGGTGGTATTGGGGGGGCTGGAGATGCGTGGTCCTGGACCCATTTTCCCACCCAGAGTGAATGCGCAATCACACACTATATAGATCACAATACTTTAACTTTGCCAATCTGTTTATTAACAACATAGTTTGCCTCACATTTATTTATTTACTTGTTTTTTGTGCTGCATACATAGCGGTCTTTGTTCTGCTTTCCGCTAGTTATATCTGCATAGGTATGATTCATTGCCATTTTGCAGTTTCCCATGGATGCTTCAGGAGCAATCTGGTAGCAGCTACTTTTTGGGCTTTTTGTAACTTACAAGTTATATACCTTAGGCCCTAAGGTATATAACTTGTGATTTCTATATATCTATATAATTTAATTAATTTTTACTTTTTAGCACTAGGGATAATACCAGGCAAAGTATGAATTGATAAGATTTGTGGCTATATAATCAAATTCTTTGAAAAGGTAAGAAATGTCAATTTGTGTGATTATAGTTTAAGGATGGTGTTTCATTTTGCAGAGACATGTTTTAAATCCGGACTCCATGTTCCCCTTTTTAACTTTGAGCACATGCCCCTCCAAAGGTCTCTGCACGGCCCTGGATATATAATTATTCTGGAAGTAAAAACTTTTGTGAAATGAGAGCCTTTTTGGACAAATAAATTGCCTTGTGATAGAAAAGGTCTGTGGTCAGTCAAGGAGAACTCATGCTGTAAAGGAGCAAGCATTTGGGGTTGTTTAACCTTTTTCTTCCTTTAAATGAACCTAAACAAAAAGTGGGAGCACACTTGAGCAAGACAAGAACATAGAAAATTTCTGTTGCAGGAGTAGTGGAAAAGATTTTACGCTCCAAACAATGTTGTACCAGTCAACTAGAAAGTGGTAAAAAGTAAGCTTAAACATTTTTATGTTGCTTAGGAAGTGAGTTAGCTGATAACTCAAGTAAAAAGATCATAATGTAATCTGATCCTCAAGTACACCATAGTGGCCTGTATGCACGTTCACCTCATAGGACTCCATTGCTGAAGGAAAGGCATGCTGATGACCTTCCAAAGTTTCTTGAACAACATTTGGACAAGACTGTGAAATACTGGGAGAATAATCTGGTCACATGAGACCAAACTGAACTGTTTGGATGCCAAGTTATACACCAACAAAAAAAACTAAAGTCTCAATTTTAATACTTACATCCTTTCTAAAATAAAAGGTTTTACACTGAATCCAATGCACATTGCCCACACACTTAGAAAACAAATAAACAAATGTTAGTAATACTCCTTAGTATAATAATCCAGTTGAAGGACCCAATATCAGTTTTATTAATAATAAGTTAATTATTTTATTTATTATTATTATAGTAGTGAAGGTTTTCACAATCTCATGAAACTGAACAATGCCTTAAAGATTTTATACAAGTTTAAATCTGGGTCATCAAAGATCTGCAAGGCCCCATAAAATTACTCTGCCCTTAAAAAAATGCAAGTGGTTTCTGCTCTGTACTGTTGTTTTCATAAAAACATTTCTGTTTATTGAAGTTTAAAAAAAGAAAATACAAAATAAGTCATCTTTGATCACCAAGAAAAACCACAACACAAGTTTTGACCTTTTATTTCTTACTTTAAATAGATTTGAAATTACAGTTGAATAAACCCCCAAAAAAAATTGTTTGGCACAGTTTTGGGTTAGATTTGAAGAATGTGTGAGTGACTAACTTTACACTGTTATTTTAAACTTCTGCCAATTCTAAACTCATCTCTGAAAAAAATATGGTATTTCCATTTGGGTTTATGTAGAATGATTCCACCATAAATAGTATTCCATATATAGAAACACACCTAAACTTTAACATTATCTGATGCTTTCACAGGTAGGGAATCGTGATTAAAATAAATCAGCCACGGAGTTCACAGACACCGCTGAGCGGTGCAGTGTTTGCATTCTAAATTAGTGCTTGGATTGCAGAGCTAACATAAACTGACCATTGCACTGACCTGCTGGGTTTGTTTGATCAAGAGAGTTCAGACAGAAAAGGGTGATGTGGGCATGACGGAACAGCTGTGTTTGCAGAGACGACCGAGAGGTGTGTGTTGAAAGGTTACAGAGGAGAAAAACAAGAGCTCTATAATGCAGAATCCTAACAGTATAATGAGTAGTTAGAGTTTTACAGAAACATAATTACACACATGTGAATTAGGA
>JAVLVB010000768.1:2277781-2379399 GCA_032876305.1 Orestias chungarensis | reverse complement strand
AAAAAAAAAAAAAAAAAAAAAAAAAAAAAAAAAAAAAAAAAAAAAAAAACAGGCTTGCATAACAAATATCAAACCTACCTGGCGCGAAGACTGGATTATTTATTTGTCATGTTGGGCAGACTTTGTTGCAAAATGCACTCAAGTTTGCACATATACATTTTTCTTGTAATTCTATGGTCTTGGTTCAACACTGGACCATAGGAATACAGATGGAGAAAGACCCAGAACGTTTTTTGTAAGTTTTTTTTTTAAACGCAGAAGATGACTAAACCTGTAGATGGGGAAAAACGACATCAAGTTTGGCAGAGCTTTTACAGGATTGAATCTCTTTTGTGCTCACCTACAGCACCTGCCGGATTCAAGATCAAGACTCACAGCACCTTTAGCTGAACCTGGCTATCCTCTGATAATATTGTCCTGAAACATGCTGAGCATACATTTGACGAATAGCGCCTTTTCCACATTTACTGGTGCCAATGTTAGATGACTACCAGTGACTCTTGGAAACCTATCAAGAAAGAAAAATCCCGCAGTTAAAAAATAAAACAGAATTTATTTTAGTGCCACAAAAAACAGCAACAACTGCATGACCTTTACATAGAGAGCATGTTTCCTCGAACTCTCTTCTAATGCGGAAATACAATGCAGCCTCTTTAACATCTTTTGGACATCTAACATTACATTTAGTAAAACCCCTTCATGAACAGCTCCTGTGTTGTATAAAGAAACTGATTGAAAACTTTCCATTAAGTTGAATCTTTGTCACTTAAAATATTTTCCGTAAGCGCTTTAAAGCTAGAGGGAGCATCTTGGTGGTTTTATTATCTTGGTGGTTTTATTATCAACACGAGTCTTCTTCCATAACACATGGTCTGACTGCAGTCATGGTCTGACTGCATGTCTTGAAACTAATTTTTTCGAGTGTATTGCATTTTAGAAACAGTATCATTTTTAATTTGTCCTCAAATTATGACTGTTTTTCGTGTTTATGATCAAATTTGCGAAAAAAAAAGGAAACATATTTAGAGACTAAAAACACTGTAGATTAAGATTACAGTGTTTATGTTCAGTGTGGACAAAACAAATTTCTTCTGTCTGGCATTTTCTGCAAGAACAAGAATTAAACTCTTTGTGGGAAAGGATATTTCATTTTTTCAAATATTGAAAGAGCAGAATAACCAGGAAGTCTTCATCCGTCTGTCCCATAACCAACATATTCCAGTAGCTTGTCAGACAGGAAGCAGTTTTTAATTGCTGCCGTTTGACCGAGCTACTACCGATCATTAACTGACAATGCAATTCTCAGTGTGTTTCCACACTGTGGCAACATAACCATAACTGGAGGTTGTACTATGCCGATATAGTTATATTAAAAAAATAATCTTTTTTTTTCGGTTTGCGTTTTTCAAAGCTTTTTAGTTCCGCCTATTTCATAAGTGTTTATCTTCTCTGCTTTTCTGCTCCTGCAATAGTTTCTATTGTTTCCACCTGTATCTTGTCATCTGAACTGTGTATACATAATCTTGTCTCTCCCCCTCTTTCTCTTTCTTTGTCTCCACAATGCCTTTCAGACTCTGCAACTGATGTTATTTTGGCTTTTTTTTTAACGTTTCCAAGGTACTTTTTCCTAATATCTGGGTCCTGCAGCACATTCAGTTCTATGTTTATAAAAGTCTTTTTTAATTCAACAATCTCTCCAAGCACAACTAACATCAAAACTGTGCAAGTAACATACAAACTACATGCATAAGGAGTAATTAAATTGTTTTAAAAGTTTGTAGCTTGTCATCAAGCTACTTAAATTGATATAAACCTGTATAAAACAGCTTTGCTTCAACACTACCAGGTTTACTCATAAGTGGACCATGGAAAAATATCCTAAAAATCAGTTTACAAAATGAATATATATATATAATTGGGACAGTGTGTACAGAGATTAACGTTGTACATTTTGCGTTAAGACTGTACCATAAAACAATGCTGATAATGTGCCATGAGTACTTACCAGACTCATTTTCAGATTTTATTTTTTAATATAATTTATTCATATTTTGTTATTAATAGTAGAATTGTAGTTAGGCTGTTCAGAACATGATAAACCAAATATGTAAAACCAAACAATGAAATCTCACAAAACTGACCACAATTGTCTACCGACGAACTTATTTATAGTCAAGAGTTTATATATATATATATATATATATATATATATATATATATATATATATATATATATATATATATATATATATATATATTTATATATATTATGTGGCAGAAGCCCCAACACACAACCCACCTACAAACTGACAACCTCCATAGACATGTTTCCTTCTCAATACAGTGTATTGCTACCATGAAAGCATGCCGGCATTTAAGGTCTACTTTAATATGAAGTGCGTCAAGAGAGCCGTTATGATGGTTTTACTGTTGCTCATCAGTTTTATCTCCCGTTACTCCCTACATCAGAAAAACACCACACAGTCAGTGAGACGGTTTGCTAAGACGTCAAACTGCAGCCACCACTCCCAAACTATGAATTATGGTCTGTGGAGAGACAGATTTGTTTCTTTTTTATATTTCGGTTTGTTATTCCCCTATTTGAGTGGACACTAAACCTAGTTTTAAATATAGGTTTTACTACAAACAAAACTACATGTTAACCCTTTATTACTGTGCATGAACTCCATCTCAGGTTTGTGTTTTATACTATGATAACAAATCAAAGGACAGTCTTGACAAGAAACAGGCAGTGTCAGATATAGTCAAGAAAAACTTTCCTATTGAGTGAATACATTTTGAACAAAAAAACGTAATATAGCATACATTTATCACAGACGTTTGAATGCAATAGGTCTACTTAAAAACAATGCAAGTAAGAGTCCGAAAATAGATAATTATAGAAGTTGTACAACAATGACCTACAAGCTAGCATCTGGAGTTTTAATCACAAATCAAGTCTATATATATATATATCTTTTCTTTGCAAACCTTGCAAAATTTTAAAGGAAGAGGACACTAGTGTTCAGCTCATTTGTCTGGGAAGCAAACCTTTCCCAGACCCCTCTCAGCTGTGGGAGGCAGCTGAGAGGGAGTTTCCAGAGCCTACTATATCAAACTCACCATCAACAATTTGAACTTGGGCCGTATTGCTCAGTGTGACATTTTTCTTGGCAGGAATAAGTCAATGCCAGCGTGACAGATGACTTTAAAACACATGGGAAAAGTAGCCTTAGGTTATTTGGAACTCCAACTGGCAACCCAGAAATTGCAACAGCCTGTCAGAAAGTGGTTACAGAAGGACCCAAGTACAGAGACCGACAGTGGAGAAACAAATTAAATATTTAAAAAATTTAAGATGTTCAAAATTGTGCAAAAGCAAACTGTCAAGCAAAAAGCAATGACCAAAATCTTTAAAAAAAAACAACAACAAAAAAACGCCTGAATCAAACATGATTGACTAAACCCTAAATGCAAATCCTTAATGGTAGCAACTGAAAGCACCATTGCAAAATCAGATCCAGTGAGTGTGACGCCTTACCTGCACCCCTTAACCTATTTGAACATGTTGCATATCAGATGTAGGCTTTATAGAAACATATTTTCCAAAAAAACAAAACAAAAAAAAAAACAGGATGCAGACAACCAGTATGCATCAATCTACACACCTTACTTTAAATTCTTACCTTGATGCAGATTATGCGGTTGGATGGGAAGAAGAAATCCATCCGTATGATAAATAAAAATGCATCCCATAGAGATTGGTGATCAGTTCACTGTCGAGTCAAAAATCCCTATTAACTGTCAAAGAGGATGAGACATTGCTGAGGTCCATTCCTTCAACATTGATCCTGAACATTCATCCCTTAAAGCTTGAGAGAAGCACCAGCCAAGTTAGATTTCTGGCATCTTTAATCAAAGCACCTTAGGAAAAAGCTCTCATAATTGTCACATTCGATAGAGGTAGGAGGTCAACTTTAGTTTACTCCTGCAGTTTCACCTGATGACAAGTTAGCAGGTTAGCAGGTGACACCAGTCAGTGATTAAAACATGTAATTATTGGTCAAAATCTGGTTTCAAAAGGTTATCGTAAAACCACCAGCTAGACTGCAAACCCACTTAAGTTATACCACCCAAAGCAGAATTTACCTGCAAAAATCAAAATTAAACCAGTTTGACAGTGACAGCAAGAGATTTTAAACTGAAAAAGCCTCAGAGGATTAAAAAGAAAAAGTCCTCTTCACAAACCTGCAGCTGAGGAGTATTAAATTGTTTACACTTTTCAAAGTGGCACTGTTTAAATCTGAGCAAATTCATAAATAAGCCAAATATAAATTTAACAATTGCTTAATGAAGAGAAAGTACTTAATTCTAAGTTTTACTTATGATGCATGTAAGGAACACAGGAATAGAGGGGTTTTACAGTTTAAAAAAAAAAAAAAAAAAAAAAAAACTACACTGACCCGCTAATAGGAAGCAAACTCAGTAGATCAGGAATTAGGTAAAGTTGGTTAATTGTGAGAGAGTACATGGATTGTATGAAATGTGCTCGAGGGAATCTTCTGGACTAGATGAATCTGCAATGAGGGTAACTGGAGGGAGACGACAGGTGCGAGGAATCCAGTGAAGTTGGTATTGTGTGTGGAGTTGGCCTTACTTCCCAGGACGATGGAGAAGCACCAGGGAGTGATTATCAAATCTGGAAGATTGGATTGTGGCGTTATCCAGTGATTGTGGTCTAGAGGGCGTTGGTGGTTGAAAGGAGGCTGTACGTGCAGCATTGGAACAGACAGGAAGAGCAGACATGCTGTATGTAAGGTAGAATTTGGAGGTAAATAGAGCAGATGCAGTCTGACAGTTGTAGTTCTTCAGTAAGTTTGAATATGGTAACCCACAGATACTTGACAAGGATGGAGTAACTGAGCACCTGTAGCAGACACAAAAGGATTACTAGGGATACGAGGATAAAAGCTCAAAACGACAGGTAATAATCCAAAAGGCAACGAGAGACACAGGCGGGCTTGTTGTACCATGGAAGGCAACACTAAAGCGCTGCATGATTGCAGAGCCCATCCCTTTATCCTCCACAGGCTCATAAGGGAGATTGGCAGCACCTGGATCAGCAGCTTCAGGAGCATTGCCTTCAAGAGCATACACTGGTGAGGTAACAAAAAAGGACAACACACTCAACTAGCCAAAACCTCCCTTTTCTGATAAAATGTTTTGATACAATTAAAGCCCAACACATTGCATCTAGATTTTTTAAGTATAACCTTCCTGCAAGAGTCACCCAGCATCAAAACAAATCTGTGTTTCCCAAATTGCACAGAATGTGCCTTAAACTTTCAATTATTTGTCACAATCTCCTCAAACATTGTTTTTTTTATGGATTGAATTATGTTTCTCCAAATCTGACTGATGCTTCACATATGCTCTGCATACTATTTGGAGTCAATTGTAATTAATGGCTGCTATAAAGTTGAGGTTAGAAGTTAAAGGTAGGAAATGTCTTTTTCTCAGAAACAAGACTGGTCAAAGTTAATCTGGAGACAAAATTTCACAGACAGCAGAAACAGAAATACTGTAACTCCTTGCAATGTTTACTTTCAACAAGGATGAAGTTAAAAAGATAGGAGGGGTAGGAATTTTGTTTTATGTCTTTTTATTTGGAATTACTATTACTATTCCAAAGTTGTATTTACTGGTCTAACTAATGTTAATGTAACATCTGGAATAAAGTAACAAATAGATAAATAGATAAATGGCAGATCAGCTCCATCACATATACTCAATCACAATGTAAATACATTAACATCTACTGAGAACTACTGTCTTTGACTGTATTTTCTTTATTTTTGTCCTTAAGTGTCCATCAAAACTTTGGGATCGCCAGTAAAACTCCATGTAAAACATGTCAGCATAAAACTCATGCAACAAGTCTCTTGTTTGTTTGTAATCAATTGTATTTTTCTCCCTTGTGAGTTGTTACACAAAATACTTTACTTTAATTACTTTGAGACTATAATGGAATCTCTCTGGTGTCAGTAATTATAACTTTCTTGTATTTTCTTAAGCAGTTGTATGCAAGTAGATATAGTTGAGTTATAAAATAAGTTACACAAAGGAAACCTTAATAAATAAAGTAATAAATCATACTTCTTTAATGGTTCTTTGTATTTTATTTTGTGTGTAGTTATTAAAAGGATTACACATTTTTATTGCAATGTAAATACTTTAAATGTAGCCAGGGACTTTGGTCTTTTTGTAGTTCAGGCCTTTTGAGGAAAAAGCTTTTCAAACAGACAATACCACTGGCACTCAGGCTTTGTTTATTTTATCTGAACTTTCCGCTTCTCTCACTGTTCCAAGTGCCAACAAACTGTTGTGCTACTTATTGGACTTGTGTTCCCTATGCATAGCAGAAAAGGCACAAAAGAAGCAGCCATCCATTACTAGCATTTGATTTTGTGTCAGCATCACTATGTGATTCAAAAGGGGCAGTCTACTAAGAGTGAGGCCTTTGTTACAAGGTCCATCTTTTGTTTCTGGCAGCCTGTGTATGTAACAGTTCGGTTTTCTAATTAACTTGTCATCAGACAAATACTAGGCTAATGAGGCCATAGCTTTAAGCTTACAGCATTTTAGAGGGGATAGTCTAATCTCCTCATGATTGTATTTTGTCATTCTGATGTTTGTTCGATTTCGAGTTCTTATAGTATAAGCTCTTACGTGGACTTCAGTAAATAAGCCTCATGTTTATATTCAGAACTAAACAAAAAGAAACTCCTTTTCCAATCAGGGTGGCTGGCATTGTTGACCTCCCAAAAAAAACTTTAGTTTTGTCCTAGACGCTTTGCCTAAATGGAGTTATTTGACAAATATTTTATCAAAAAGTTTTCCTTGGTATGAAATAACTGTGAACTGTATCATACATTTTTCTTCAGATAAATGTCTTTATCGAATGCCCCTATCTGTTTATTTTTTGATTTACTAATTTTTACAGTATTTCTTGGTATAACAAGCAACCTACAACTCTACTAGTGGTCAATTAATACCATAACCCTTTTCTTATTGCTTTTCTTACGGACTTTTCTTCTATTAAAATCATTTTAGATTGCTCCATATGAACTGGCTTACCCTCCGCTGGTCTTTTTTGCATTAACATTTCCAGCACTTTCCTGTTGTTCTTATTCTACTTCTTATGTCTTGAGTGAACTAGATCTTGGCTGTAGCTCTTGTTCACAAACTGAACACAAACACCACATGGGCCTTCTGAAATAACAATGGAAAACTCCAGATCAAAGTTCAACAGAGTAGTATT
This sequence comes from Orestias chungarensis, assembly GCA_032876305.1. Taxonomy (NCBI): domain Eukaryota; kingdom Metazoa; phylum Chordata; class Actinopteri; order Cyprinodontiformes; family Cyprinodontidae; genus Orestias; species Orestias chungarensis. The sequence goes on along the minus strand of JAVLVB010000768.1, from coordinate 2,372,078 downwards.
TGGACTTGATTTATTTAGACTTCCCTCAAATCCATTTCAGCCACGGAAAAACGGTTTGTATACAAAATGTTAACTAAGTAGTTAACTAAGCAAGATTAAGCGACCATGAATCCCCATTTATTCCCTGCTTTCTTTGCATGGGATTTTCATTTGTTCTCAACTACATCAAATATGCCTGAAGACCACAAATCATGGTTTTAGCCCTATTAAAAGTCAACAGATAATCATAAACTACTGTATAGGATTTACTTCAGTTAATCAGGCATATTTAAATGGTGAACAATTTTGGTTTGGAATCAAAGTCTGGATTTTGCTTAACAAAAATCTGTTTCTGTGTGGAAATGTATCAGTAGGTAACTGGCTATTGATTTTATCTGCTGTAAGTATTTGAGATCGTGTTTTAAGACTAATCAATTGATGACAAACCAAGATTCATCGGTCTGAGATTATCCTAGAAAGCTAAAGGAGCATGGACTTAAATCTTTAGACATATCTCCACCCCAGCAGTGTCAAGTCCTAAATTCTGTGGACATTTAAATTCCAAAACTTTAGTCTATCATCACAAGATTTTGGCAACAATTGTCTTAAGCTTATCCATGTTTGAAGCAGACCTTAAGCTCACCAAAACAACATCAATAACCAGTTGCATGCAGAGATTTAAACTAAGCATGGTTTTATAGAGCTAAACCTGATCTAAAAAGTCTACCAAAATAATTAAACTGTTTAGTCAAAATATTTTCAAAATTTATTAAAGTTGAACAATTTAAGAAAGGTTTTGGCATAATTTTGCGTTCTAATATTTAGAAGAAAATAAATGTCCAAATTTAACCACTGGACAGATCAGTTATGTGACTCAAGATCAAATCTTATGTCATCTCCAAGTAAGTTTATATCAAGTGCAATCTGCGGAAATCCAAACAGCAAAAGCAATTTTTCTGGCCTGAAACCCATCAAGGAATCAAGGAATTTTTATTTGTCATCACATCACATGTGGTACATGAGGTGGGACGAAATTCTAATCCCCCAGTCCAGTTTACACCCTGATAGCAATTTTAAATACTATAAAAAATTATAAGAACTATGCGAGAATAGGACTGACTACACAGAATCTACAATATGGACACAGAATCTACAATATGGGACTTCGGACATAGCAGCAATGAAAATTCGGAGTGCAAATAGTATAATAAAATATAAAGAACTATACGAGAAATAGGATTTAACTACACAGTATCTACAATATGGACACAGAATCTACGATATGGGACTTCGGAAAAAGCAGCAATGAAAATTCGGAGTGATAGTGACATATTAATTGACATTTTAAAGTGACATTTTAAAGTGTGATATTAAAGTGAAAGTGTTTTTCATTTCTAACTGTCCTTGCGTGTGTTTGAGAGTCTCACAGCTTCAGGAATGAAGCTGTTTCTCAGTCTGGTTGTTTTACACTTGATGCTCCGCAGCCTCCTGCCTGAGGGGAGCGGGACAAAAAGTGAGTGTGCTGGGTGTGTGGGGTCCTTCATGATGCCGGAGGCCTTCTTCCTGCATCTGGAGGTGTAAATGTATGTGGTGCTGGGGAGGCTGACTCCAACAGTTCTCTGTGCAGCCTTCACCACTCTCTGCAGAGCTTTCCTGTCTGCAGCAGAGCAGCTTCCATGCCACACGTTGATGCTGGAGCACAAGATGCTCTCCACCACACATCTGTAGAAGGAGGTGAGAACTGAGCTCCCGAGTCCAGCTCTTCTCAAACTCCTGAGGAAGTAGAGCCGCTGGTGCGCCTTCCTGACCAGAAAGGAAGTGTTGTTGATCCAGGTGAGGTTGTTACTCAGGTGTACACCCAAGTACCTGTAGCTGTTGACCACTTCCACCGCAGATCCTCCCATGTGCAGCGGGAGGTGGGCATGCTTGCCCCTTCTGAAGTCCACAATCATCTCCTTGGTTTTCTTTACATTAATGCAGAAGTTGTTCTCTCTGCACCAACCCTCCAGGTGTTCCACCTCCTGCCTGCAGCTGGACTCATCCCTGTTTGTGATGCATCCAACCACTGCTGTGTCGTCCGCAAACTTCACAAGATGACAGGCTGGGTGGATAGGCGAGCACTCATATGTGTAAACAAACACATACTTTTAAACAGATTTTTCCTGTTTTTCTCCTGTAATATTTTGCAGCTGTTGCCCTGACTTATAAACATTCTGTTATGAAAAGCCCATTTTAAGACGTGATGATCCCTAAATTGGAAAATAACAAAAATTTTGTATCACAGCTATTTGGGGGATTTACATGGGGAGTACAAATCTTTATTTTCTTTGACAATGGGAGTAAAAGAGTAATTCCACAGCTGTTTATCAGCCAAATGTCCAAGATCCTGTCCAACCATCGCTTAGTTAAAACTGAACATCTGCCTCTGTCAAAAGTCCTGCAAAACAAATAATTTTCAATCCCCAGTACAAGTGTTTCTTAGTACTGGAATCAACGTCATGTAGTGTGTAAACAGACTTTAGTATCTCTATCGGTTCTCTGATGAATGTAAACTTAACATCGACATGAGAAATTACAAACAACTAAGATCTTCTATTCAAATCTGCCTCCACACCAACATGACTGAAAGGCCTGCTGGCTGATTGAGTAGTGTGTGCGGTTTTTGAAAATTGATCGTTACAGCTTGTCAATCCCTTCCTCTTGGACTCGTGCATTCCGACAAAAGGCAAAGCCATGACACGAATGTGGTCTGTGATTCCTCGCCAAAGACAACGACTGAATTCTGGGTGGCCTTCATCTCAATTTCATTCAGAACCCGTTTTACAAGAACATTTCCAAATACTCTGCTCAAAGTATATTTAACAAACTTATGAATGAAACAAACCAGTCTTTGAATAGGGATTGCTGGTGCAACAATACAAGCTTAAGTCAGCTGTTTCTTCTCAAACAGTACATCTTTTTGACTACGATTTCTGGTCACTTCTAATACAGGTGACAAAAAAAGCACTTTTCTCAATCAGGGCCGTGAATTGTACGAACTCATACTATAAAGAAGGTAACATGAAATCACAACACAGTCTCACACAGCTCCCTATGTTCCGGATTTAACCTCCTCTCTTTATGGGACTCTCTGCAAAATGAAACATAATCCTTAAACTACAGTCAGATGCACATAAAAAACACATACAAACACAGATTGATATTTCATACCTTTAAGAAAGAAAAAAAATGTGAACTGCATACCCACAAATGTAATCCATTGATACTTTGCCCTTTATTATCCCTAGTGCTATGAAGTGAAAAGTAATTAAATGATATAGAAATCACTTATTCAAATAGAATGAATATAATTTGTATGGATGTTAGCCTATATAGGCCTATTTGATTGTTGTGTAAATAAATAGGAGGTTCAAAAAATCAGTAACCACTCTAGGTTAGAAGTGTCTATGTATTGTAGTTTTGAAGCTGGAGCAGTTCTAAAGTGATGCAGATATTTAAAAAGTGCTGAAATTGGGCCTTTAGTTAAGTTTAACAAATCAGTGAAAGGGTTCAAAAATCACAAACCTAGTTTGAAATATTCCAAAACTAGTTTAGAATAATCTAGTCTAAGTTTGAAGTGTCCATGTTTTGTAAGGTTTTTTTCAGTTTCATTACTTTCTGGAGGATGCATAAAGTAGCTTTGTTTCAGCCTGTCACCGAATTATTCCAAAAGGCCCAGCTTCAACTAGTCATTGGCATAATCATATTGTGCAAGAAAATACGTTAAATACAGAAAATGCTAACTATAAATAATTTTACCACGATCGCTTCTCCAGCGCGGCTCCCTATAGCGCATACCCACATTTTGCGCCCCTGGATAGCGGCTGCAATTTATGAGAGGTTTGTGCAGATTCGGATGACACAGAGGAGGCTCATTGCTCACTTTACTTGGTCAGTCTACTCATCCTGCAAGAATACCTCCTCACCGGACCAGTTGTTAACTTTCTGGGGTATCGGGACTAAAGTGGCCTCTGGAGCAGTTTAGCTATTGGCAGCATGGCATGACTGGGTACGGCAGGGCAGGGCAGTGAGGGCAGAGTGAGGGCACATTGTGCCAATCTACCATACACGGTAGATCTAAATTATTATTAATATTTGGCTTGCACACACACACATGCGCACGCACGCACACACACTCTGCACCTCCCTGTTCTCAATGTAAACTATCCTTAAAAAAACACTGCTCTAGTTACATTTGAAAGGATACTTTATTTGAGGATTGTGCAAAACAATAAAAGACACATCATCTGTTTAAAAAAGTACAGCACAGGCAACTATTAAAATCATACATTTAGAGAATGAACATTCAAAAACAAAGATCCTATTATTTACAGTTGCTCTATTTTACAAAGCATTTATAAAAACTTTTATAAAAAAACAAAACCAAATAATACTGCAGAGCCAAGCAATAGGACTGAGGTAGAGAGACAGCAAGACCTAGTACAAATGGCTACAGTTTTTACAGATTATCACTCAGATATAAATATAACTGTTGTTTTTAACATTTTCTGAAATACAAACAGAAGAAGCAACAGAGCTTAAAGGTGCTTTAACTTGCGTACTGTGCTTAAGGCCCATAGCTGTACACAACAGACCAAGTAAAAAGAGAATGTATTTGTTTTAACAATAATTTGAACAAATAAGCATGTTCTCTTTTGGAATAAAACAATGTCGTGAATTAGCATAGGGATAAACATAAGTGTCTTCTCTAATTGTGCTGCTGTACTGTAGCACTGGCTTTTTCAAAGTGCACAAATTGGAGTTTAATGTTGCAAATTTTACTCATAGTCACAGAGTTTAAATAGAAGAATTTCTGAACCTGATCAATGCAACACATTCAATTGTCAAAGGTGGGGGTGGGGACAACATTGCATTCTCATATATACAACAGGGCCAAAAATACATCATGAAATCATCTGAAAATAAGCAAACATTTACCAGAATTCTGATACTGGAGCAAATCTGGAATCTGAAATACTCCCATTACTTTATCCTTCACAAACCCTCCTTCTCTGTGACCAGTTCCCACACAGAGAAGGTAAAGGGGGTTCAGCGTGGGGCTTTTAAAATTCTAATTGCATATGTCATCTAATATAAAAACAAACTATATAGAAAATATTGTGTTATTTGCACGTGTCAAACTAAAATGTTTGGAAGTTTGTGGTCCCAATAAGTAGAAAGACAATTGTAACCCAGTCAGTTTGGACCTCTATATATAGAGAATTACCTGTTAAAACCAAAAACATTTCATATATTCTGTACAGGATTAAATACAGTATGATCAGTATACATTCTTGTGTATGAAAACTAAGTAATATCTTTATGAACATTAAGGTAAACATTAATAATTTGGTGTGATTAAAAATATTCCAGCACCAGCTGTTAAATTTCTAATATTTTTTATAAAATCCTCTGTATTCACAATATATGTATGCCTATAAAAAGAGACGTAAAGATAAAGACCATCCAAATATGATAAGCCCAGATGATAATAAAGCACTTTTACCAGAGGTTACAGTGATAGATGGTGAGACAAAGAACCTTCCTACATTTTAGCACTCAATTGAAAAAGAGTCATGACATCAAAGCCATAGGCACTTTCAGCTTTTTCAGACCAGCTGAGCAAACTCTGTTGGTCCTCAGACTTCAGAAGTGTCACACCTTCACAGCAAAGAGCCTAAAGGAGCCTCCATCTGGGTTGCTTTTACTGGAAATAGACAAAAGGTGTGTCATCTCTACTGTAAGAGTTGCAAACATTACCTGGATTGTCTGAGATGTTCATGAATTGTGTTGGTTAGCTCGACATGGCTAACAAATGCATTCACACCATTAGAATCACAAACCTCAATGTATTTATAGGGATTATTTGGGATACATTTTTTCTAAAATAAAATCTGAAAATTGTGGTGTAAAGTTAATTGTATTCATCCTCCATTATTCATGAACCCCTTTTGGCTGCAGTTACTGGGTTTCTTGGATTAGGTTTCTAAAACCTTTGTATTATCACAAACTGAGTCATTTAGGCAAATACTCTTTGCAAATATGCTCAAATTAGTCACATTAGATGTCTGTGAATATTAGTTTTCAAGTCTTTTTTTTCTCCTCATGGTTTAAATCATCTCATCAGCGAAATCCATCAAAAAATAAATCAACAGTTGATTTTTGGGGTTAATATCTCTATAAAACCACTGTTTCCAGAATGACTCACAGCCCCAATATTTCTGAATGCAAGTCTTTTGTTCCCACATGTGCTCAAATCATTGATATTAATTGGTTCATTAGCAGAAAGACCTTAAAGCCGTGCCATGATCAATAACCACAAAAGAGCAGTACAACTGGAGTCCTATAACAGATAATTGTTTGTTTAGGAAAGCTGGCAGGTTGGCTGACAGCATCTCCATTCTGAAGTAATTGGATAGGCCGTAATTACATTTGCAGCGCAGAGCAATCCAAACTGCTTACGCTGCCATGATGTTGGCACATGGCATTAAGTCCTCCTCAAGGCACTTTTTGACCGTCAGTCCCAATGCAGTGAGTGCAGCCTTCACGGCTCTGCATTGGGTTTCAAACAGTCAGACTTGAATTGTTATTAGCTACTCAGCGCTTTGCTCAGTCAGTTGAAATGTATGGGTAAAGTAAGCAAAGAGCCGTTGTGTGGCCTATCCACACACCAGACCACACCATTACTCTTACATCCCCATATACCAGTAGGGCTGACCACGAGGGTTTTTTTCTTTGGGGGGGGGCGGTTTTTCTGAGCTTAGTCCACTGGAGCTAACCCAAGACATTTAGTGATTTGTGAACCATGGTGTTTATGCAGAGAACTCTCAACATGCACTATTGTAACAGACATGAATCACCAAGCTTTCTCTGGCAAGATCTGCATTGTCTAGTCAAACTTACTCGTCCTTCTACTTATGTCTTATGTTTAATTAAAAAATATAAACTTATTTAAATTTTATTTTTTATCAAGAAATACCCATGAGTAATTCGGGATTTTTGACAAAAATGTTAAGAAAAATTTATTATTTACTAATGTGATATCGAAGTATAAAATCTCATTTATAAGAGAAATCTCCAAAATGAGGAGGTATCTTACCTAATCTATTAACAATTAATTAAAAATTTGAACAATACATAGATTTCTGTTAAACAAAATTCATTTTCTATAAGGAGAAGTTGCAGTGCTGCTTTTCAACACCAATTCTGGGCTCAAACCCCAGCAAGAAGCCTTTTAGAGAGCAGGTTAGCATGTTTTCTCTACAAAACATATTCCTAATCTTATTTTAGTGTGAGCGTTCCTTACATTTTTATGCTTTTCTGCATTGACCTGTAATAGACTAGCCACCATCTACTCATGGAATTGGTATAAATCTTACCGGGTCCTTCAAGGACAGAGCAAGTCTAAGAAATATATAAATGCTTTCAAACAGAACTACAGGAAGGATCCGGACATACGAGTGTGGGATATTGCTAATAAAAACAGATTTTAAGTTAGATTTTAGTTATAGGCAACTTGAAATAGATCAATTAATCTCCAACCTAAACTTGTTTGAATATAATAGTCTAGTAAATAGAAAAACACTGAGCTTACCTGTCAGACTGAATACCATTTTTCAGGACTCCAGTATAACTCGTTCTTCTTTCCAGTGGCAGGACATCAACAAAACCTCCGTCTGCTTTGATTACCCCAGCATGGATGGCTGCCTTGCATATGCTAGAGTTCTGTGAAGAATGGAAAGGATGGGAACATTTTTGCACTCCCAAAAACATGAAACTCTTTCACCACATAACCCTTGCATACACAAACATGAGAAGGAGTATGTTGAAGTCTGGCTTTAACATAACAAGCCATAAGTTCTTATCAGCAGAGTACAATCACTCAATCCAATCTAAACACAGATGCCACTCTATACTCATGCAATGATTCTAACCAGAGGTTTTATATTCCATGTTTAACCAACATTTAGCCTCTTTGCCGCTGTAGAAACATATCTGAGTGGCCTGGTTTGCAAAATATTCCTCACCCCTGTGTTTGTTTGAGCTACAGGGCCTCCTTGTAATCTCCACCCACTGAATGATATTGTAGTTTCATCAATGAACAACTTGGCATGATCTTCTGTGACTGTGCAGACTGACTGCTCTAAAAAGTTGCTTCTTAAATAGAATATAATGTTCAATTTGAGAAACCAAAGCACATAGAGGAGTTTACCCACAGTGGTAATGATATATAAACTTGAACAAAATATTATAAAATTTCTAGTTCAACCTTAAAAGTATTGAACCCTTCATAACAAGCATTTTTAGTACTAGTAAAGCCGTCTTTATTTTATTACCGGCTGCAAACATAGACAAACACTATGTTCCCAGCTCGCACTTCATAGGGAAATGCCTCAAGTTCACTAATATCATTGGTCTTGATTACTCCAAGTGGCTTCATTTAATCCCACATGAGATTTTCAATAAGGTTTAGCTTAGGCAAATCTTTAACTTGTTGTCAAATGCTGCCTTTTTGGACTTTTTAATATGCTTAGGGTGATGCAGTCTGAAGGCTAATTGATGCCTAGATTCCAGTTTCTTTATACACACCTTCTGCGATTCCTGATGCCTAACTAAATACATTTTTTCCTTCAAAAGCTGCTGGTTTCCGTAACACCGCCAGAGCATCATTCAACCACTGCCATGCTTCGATCTTTTCAGTTCCATTTCCAAACATACAGCTGATTCAAAACATAACTTCCGTTTTCTATTAATCCATTCTCAAAACAGACTCCCAAACTCCTTTGGCTCATTTATATAATTGTGAAAAACTGATATTCAATGTTTTTGTGCTTTGCATCTTTGAGCTCAAGCATGGAGCTCTTCTATGTACTGAAATCTCAGAGGCTGCTGCCAAACCTTGCAGCGATTCCTTTGCATGTACCGCCCATAAATACAATTCTTGAACTCAATATTGTTTTACCTTTATACTTGCAAACTAGGCTTCCAACACTAATTTGGGGGATTTGCAAATACGGTAGACAGACAAGTGGGATGTATAAATACAAAAATAGTCCTTTTACAGACAAAATAAATCTATAAAACCCGAGATAATTGCCTTAAATTGTCAAAAAGAGACAACCAGATAATAATTTAATTCCTTTTTTTACAAATCAATATTAGTGTATCATTTAAATGAACGTATTACTATAAATTGATTTTATATATATGTATATATAATTTTTTTACATAATTTTTTTTTTCAAAAATGTAAAAGATCATCCAGATGGATAATCAAAAATAGCTTTTAATCCGAGCTACATATCCTCTTAACAACCCCAAATGAATTTAAAAGTGATTATGTTCATTGCTAAGGATAAGAAACCTGGACAGTAATGACAGTAAAACAGTGTTGAAACACAATTATTTGTGAAGCACAGTATCCGTTGTGTCAATATGATGTGTGTGATGAGACACTAAAGGTTCACATTGTTTCATCCACTTAGTTTTGACCTAGAAATTTAGCAAAATATTGTGCAAACAGCCAACAGTAAAGTAAATACTTCTGGAGAGTTCAGGAGAACTTTCAGCTGGATTTATGATCAGTTTGTGAATATTTATTAACACTCACGTCTGCATAGATGTTGCTTCCAACTACAGGCGACCAGTAGGAAGGCTGACTCTTACAGTTGGCTGGACAGATGACTCTGAAAGCAGTAGAATTAGACAAGAGTGATGAATTATGCTGTATTTATCACGTTTATCACATTTATACGTGGCTACATGAGGATTTACAGTCTTATCAAACATTAGTGGGACATGACTACAACAGATTATACTCCTATAGTCAATCATTTAACTTTGTATTACAATTTAAAAAATACTTGCAGAATTAACACCTTGAATATTTTTTTTAAATACACTCAATGAAACTATTAAAATAAGTGAGCACCTTGGACAGTGTGAAGAAGGTTGTTTAAAGGGGCAGATTTCAGCCACAGTGGTGTAGCAATCAGCATTATATTCTGTCAGAGAGAAAGGATAAAAAATTATAATACGATAGTAATAAAGTATATTATGGTTCATGTTCTATCAATCTTCATGATCCTTTCCTAAAAAAAATGTTTACTAACCTTCCAGTTTGACCACCACAAAGGAGTTTCCAGGTTTATATTTGCTGTAAAAACAGAAAAATGCAATAAATATTGCTGCGGTACAAAAAAAAAACTGTATGATATATAGGACTTCTTCTCATATCTATAAATGGTAGATCTTAGTAAATGTTGTTCTACTCTATCTTAAGTTTGTTGGTCCTACTCATGGAATGGGACTCATGAATCATAACTTCAATCAAAAAATATTAACTTTGTATTTAATTTGCTTTCAAAGCCAGTATTTGTAGTTTTTACTCACAGTTAAATTTTGTTTTCACAAAGCAATTAGAAAGAGTCATTTTATCTACCTGAGAGACTCTATTCCATTTTTTGTGGATCTGACAAAGAAGGGCAACTTGTCTGTCCTTGTGACGTCAACCAGCCCTCCGTTGTTGTCGATTACACCAGAATGAATAGCAGCTCGGCAAATACTCGATTGCTGTAACAACAAGAAGTACACGTTAATGCTCTAACTAATGTGCAAAACTGTTATAAGGTGCTAGAAGTTTAATTTTTGGTAGACTCACCACATCATAGGAAACAGTCCCCCAGACTTTCCCTTTCCTATTCATACAGTTTGCTGGACAATTGTGTCTGCCAACACAGGTTCACATTACAGAGTAAGTGTGTGCTATGTCAATATTTAAGTAATTTTCCAGTAAAAATTATTACCCTAACCTGTTGCAGGTTGCTCCTTTACACTTGTCCCGCAGTCTAGTCTCACACTTAATGTTGTGAGCTGCAACAAGTAGACAACACACTCAAAATAAACACCAAACACAAAAACCATATTTGCATATTTTTTATATAATTCTGCCTCCTACCAAGATAAGGGTTGCTAGGATTCTTTGGGGACGAAGTCTTTGGAGGGGCAGGTTTGGGGGAGGAGGGTTTGGACGCATGTTTTCTGGGAGGTCTGGATGTCGGCTTTGTTGTAGAACGTGGCGGCAGGGGTACATGAGGCTTTTCCACCTCATTCATGTCCTCTGTCTCCAAATGCTGAGAGCCTGGTTGAGTACACAAATGTAAACATCAGGTTAATGCACTCGTTTAAGATGTTTAGATGTATGTTGGTAATTGAATTTGGGATTAAACAGATTAATGTTAATCACACTGTGCATACTACTGCTCTTTTTACAGTATATTTCCAATGGTGTTCTCTATCCATTAAATATATAATATATGTGAGGCAGAAAAAATGAAAAACATGGTAAAAAAACTAAATATTTAAACATATGTAAGTTTTTTATCCTCCTCGAGTCAATGCCTTGTAGAACCGACCTTTCCTAAAACAGGAATCATTAGACCTCACAGATCTACACAACTAAAAATTAATCCTATTTGAAAATAGACCCATTTTATAAATATTTACTCTACTTGCAGACATGGCCCCCAATTACTTTTTTTTTCCAATAATTCAATGATCAGGCTTTAACAATATCTCATTTTTTCAAACCCGCCTTACCTGTGAATCACTACACACCCTTGAGCATTAGTGTGATCAGTCTAGGCAACTATGATTCAGTCTTGTAATTAAAAAGTTGTGGGTTTGAGTGCTTTGGCATCCTTTGGACTCAATAAAGCACTATACAAGCACAGGCCATTTACGATTTGTGTAGCTTTAATTATTTTACTTACTGGTGCAAGACTTCCCACATGTGATTTTATAGTTTCATTTATATCACTTTTTTTCCAACCATGACTTGTTATGTGGTCCCTATCCATCAGTGTTGTGTTACACTGTGAGTTTATTTCTCCATATTGGGGAGGGAATATGTGTGTTTTTTAAACTTGAGTAGACGAATGTCACATGTACATAGTGTATAATCTTTTCAAAAGTTCACTAAGAGTGTAAAAATGCTTTACAAATGAGAGAAAAGTCAATTTGCATCTGTTTCAGAACTTAAGATTACAATGTCCTGAGTCACTGAAAGATCTTTTTCTCAAAATTCAAGTTCTAGTCTTTCTTTTTGTTAACATCATCTCTTTTTGTTTCCACCGCCGCTACCTCTGCCACAAACAACCTGGTGCCACCCATCCAACCTTTAAGCTGGACCACTTTTATCAGCAGCCTGAGCATAGGAACGGTCTATAGCACTTGCCCTGGTTAAGCACTAGAAACATATTAATGGAGATATCTGAGAGAATCTACAGACAACACATTTGGTGTGGACATTCAGTATGTAAATGAGTAAAATATTAAGAAAGTAATTATTCTTAAATGTACTTTAAAAATCAAAGTCTCACCTTTGTAGCACAGATTGTTTCTACATCCTCCTCCATAGCTTGGAGGGCAATGAGAACATGGGCGGCCGTGTTGGTACGGGGCCTCGCCGATCCAGTTTCCCCTGAACAGAAAAGGAAACTCAATTATCAAAGCATGGTAGGTTTGTAATTACTGCAGGAAACCCTCAGTTCTTAAAAAGAAAACTCAGTTTAGGCTTGAATCTAGATACAATTTAATCCCCACCAATGTCAGTCCATTACTTGTTGAACATTTGCTAATCATGTAAAAGGCATTGGAAGCTTAGAGGCTACTGATGAACAGTGGAACAGGGAGGTATACTAATCTTACTTTGGGGAATAGTTGCACACAAGGTTAACAGCATTCTCCCATATTTCTCCCCACACGTTCATCCTTGGACACATGTGCACAGCACAGCCCACTCGGTTCGTGGTTGCCCAGACAATCTAAAATTAGGGAAAACATAGATTGTCAAAGTTAGCACTGGGATTTTCTGAATGAAAAGATTTTAATTTTCTGTATAAACATTTATTCCAGTCTTTAACAAGGGTATCACATTCTAGTTTAGTCAAGTGTGATGTTATTCTAAGACTGTTAAAAAGGAAAAAAAATATTTCTTTTACCTTCTTTAATACGTTATGAAAAATTATTTGCTTGGGTGTATGAATTCAATACATGGATGAATTAAGCGGCTGCAGTGGTGCTACAGATAAATCATGTCTCATTTGATGGGAAGTAATAGCTGCATATTCCAGAACCTCTCCCAACACATCCCTCCCAAACACACACGCCCCCTCCTCAGGAATGTCCATCTTTTTCCCTGTATGCTTAGGGGCCACTGGAAGCAATGAGTCAGCACACGGACTGACATGTGTTTCAAACCCAGCACAATGCAATCAAAAGGTAGCATTAGAGTGCGAAAGCCTGCATGGCAAATATCTCGACAAATGGAAGACCCACAGCCAGGTGAAGGCTCTGGCTCTCCTGCTCCTGTTAGCACCATCTTCAAAGGAACCAAGGTCAGGCAGTGCAGGATGTTTGCTGGCTCTGGAAATGACTGCCAGATGAAAGTGATCGGGTTTCAAGATGAAAGCAGAGAGGAAAGCGCAAATGTTTCAGTAAAGTCAACTCAATAGCTTCAGAGCTGACTGTAGGCCAGCTTTTATATCTATGGTTCTTAGTTCAGTTTTTTATTTGCTCATTTAAATATTTTCTTCTTTAGGGTTTTACGGTTTGCTCCAGACATTTTAATCAGCAATTGTTCATCAAGTTAAGCACACAGTTACACATAATTGTTAACAGATTTGGTATTTTTATAAGCCTGAATTAAATAATGTTTATGAATCATTGATAGCTCTTCGCCCATGGTGCCAATGTTAAATTTGTGCCCTGAACTAATTATCTATTGCTTATTTCTTTTGCTCTCTCTTGCACCGCGGAACAGGTGCACCTTGCTGATGAGGTTTAGTTGTTGAGCAATGTTTTAAGGTTTATTGGAATCAGAACTGCAATTAATTATTGGCAGTTTAAAACCTAAAATGTCTGGTGGAGTCAAAAATGAAATGATTATTCAATCATTTATTCAAAACAAATAATTAAATATAAAAAAAGGTAACAACGAATCAAAAAAATTTATATTATTCTCATGTGCAGAAGAGATGGCTCACCATGAATCGTGGTCATGCTAGAACCATCATAAACGTCTTTCCGAAAACAGTCATTAATCTTTCTCAACAGAGTCAAAACATAAGGTGGATTAGTAAAATCCGTGGTTTGAGTACAATTACTGAAGATACATCCATTGTAGTCTCAGTGGCCCTTTCCTATTAATCAACTGCATAGCCATGCACTATTTTTAAATAACTGTATCACACCTTCAAGCCGGAAAGCCGTTTCATCCCTACCTGTTTAGTGTTTCATTAGAGAGGCAAATAATGGATATCAAAGGATCTTCCATCTTCCTACCTGAGTATAGTGGGTGCACATGGGCCCAGAGCAGCGGTCAGGGCACCACGGGTTGCACTCCTGAGGGTAAGGGTAAGTGTAGTCCTTTACTTCGTCGTACCACGCTTGGACATGGAAGGCAGGTGAGCGAAATCTGCAAGGCCCAAAGCACACAAACACACACATAGACACATTTAGACACACATAGGTGCAGCAAAACAGTAGGCTTAGTCACAGCTGGTCCAGCTAAAGGGAAATATCTGAGGGAGCTGCCAGGTGCTTTGGCTCAGACATGAGAAACACTGCATAAATCTTTCTTCCCTGCCTCCCCTCACTCCTCAAAAGATGAGTCCGAATTTGACCTGGCGCAAAGAACTGCACGCTGCTCCCACATAACAAGGGGAAATTGAATCAAGTTGGGGGGGAAAATCCTCGAAAAAGAGTAAACCTAAACATGGCACCACCAACTAGCTAATCATCTGAAGCTCTTATTTTAAACATCTCTTGTGGAGGAGTTTAAAAGTGCTGATTGAGGCAAGAGGGAAAACGGAAACAAAATTACTCAACGTCAACGGTTTTACTGGCAAAGGAAAAAAAGGGGTAATGAGCTTGAGAGATTCAGAGCAGATTTCTGGAAGGGCACCTGCTGTGATCTCCTTGTGTTGTGATACAAAGAGGGCAACTGTGTCTGTCACACTTTGATGCCATTGCTGTGGTTCTACGCAGATTTTGAATGGATTTCAGCGATAAAGTCAGCCAGGGTCAGTCCTAGATGTTGTTATTGTTCACGGTCGAATATTTTAAGATTAATTTAGCAATATGTTTCAGATTCCTGCCATATTGTTAACCCAGAGATGACATTTGAGGATGTTTAACTTAGTTGCTTTATTTTAGTCCTCAAACATGTCCATGTGATTATGCCGATTTCTGATATGAGGATCTCAAAGATAATCCAGCTAGATCCTAAATGTGTCTATACACACCACATTTACCCCCATAGATGTGTATAAGCTTCATTCATCTCTCCTTCTCCTGACCAGGAGGATATTTAAAGTGTTAGACTCTGAATTCAAATGTGTTTAAATGGGGAGTGCAAAAAGGGAAAGTAGGGAATTGAGCAGCAATTTGCAGCCGCATTTGTTTTGTAGTTAATAGCCACACGATTCTAGTTGTGCATTTGGATTAGCAAATAACGTGATTTATTAAATTACATTTTTATCAGTCAGTGCAGGACGGTTGCACTGCACCACATGTTGCTCAAGGTAAGGAACTCTCTGCTACCTGTTAGTGATAAAATTGCCCTCATGTCAGTGGTTCATATAACCCAAAATGTTGTGCTAAGGTTATACATACAGTATTACAAGCTAAAATGGTCCTAATCAAGTTTTATCATAGAAGAGAATTGAATTGTTCTGCATGAATATATCAGTAAATAGGAAAAGGCAAAACTTTGATGAGGGAGTGCGTCAAATCAATTACCAAAGAGAGCTAAAGACAGACATCTGGCAAGAAAACCTTCCTGCCTCTATGCCTGCTCACCATCACAAAATTGTAGTACTCACAACGGCAGGGGAAACCTTGTGAAAAGACCAATGAAATTACAAAGATTATTTTAGTTACTTTGCAGGAAAAAAAATATAGCCTTTACCGGTGATTACTGACAAAACGCATGAATGCTTTTTAAACATGACAGTTTGATTTTCACTTTTTCCACCGTCAGGCAATTATAGATTTAGTTTATTAACCTATGTTATCCTTACTAATGTTAAACTTACCAGTATTTGTGTCTCTACCAAGAATTGCTGGCCAACGGAGCTACTTTTGCTATTACTAAAGCCAAATACATTTCCTTTGGACCAATCACTTGAATTAAAATAAACAATAAACGATTTCAGAGGTAATATGAAAGACCATGCTTAAGCAAAAAGGAATGCCGTTAAGCACAGTTCTCTATGTTAAGTTAGAACTAAACATTAAAGAATTAACCAGTAAACAATAATATACTATATCAACTTATTTTCTTACTATTTAATCATTTTAAAACATTGTAAGTGGATCCTTTTATAGAAAATGTTTTTTAGAAATGTTTTTTTAAATATTTTTTTCATAACAATCCCAAAAAAGTTCATCGAAACCTTTTATTTTATCCTAATCATTTTACTCTTTTATGAGTTAAATTACTCATAAATCATTGAAATTTACACATTAGATGCAGTTGCCTTTGAAAGATCACATGAATCCATAATGAATAAGAACATAAAAAAAGGGATTTTACTGCAAAACATTTACTTGTATATCGATAATTATGTTTGTACTTCTTGTTAATTTTCTTCAGAGTGTCTTTAAATAGCTATAATAATCTGCAGTTTCTCTTTGGAGGTAAAACTACATTTTTTTTAAAGTAACAACCGGATTTAGCAATAATTAAATTAAATGAGGATGAGAAGGTTTTTTTTAATCTATTTTAAATCAACTGCTGATTATAAGACCAGCACTTATAATACAATCTGAATCAGTGCAAGTAACTTGGATGTGTCACCAGGCCTCTTTCGAAAAGAAAACCTAAACTGTCTCTATAAGTTAAAACAAACTTTATTTGTGAAATAATCAAAGAACCCACAAGTTTACTTTAAACTGGAAGATGATGGAACCAGTTTCTTTGTCAAAACTGAAGCCAGTTTTCCATTATCATCTGCCAACACAGAAAAAAGTTCAAATGGAAACCTTTAAGCTTGTCTAAGATGCCTCTTCATCAGATGGACAAGTAAAAGAGTGGTGGCAGCAGCATTATGCTGTGGGGTTGGTATTTTGCCAGTAGTAGTGGTACATTGCTTAACATATGCTATGTATGGAGGGTTACCACCAAAACCATTGACTAAACCTCAAATTAAGCTCCAGATTATACTTTTTTTAAGGATAATGACGCCAAACTGACATCAAAACAGTTTTTCTAATGGATCAAGCAAACTAACATTAAGCTTTTTGACTTTCCTATGCAAAGTTATATGAAATTGTGTCAAAAACCAAGACAAAATCAGAGAACAAAAACATTCTGATTCATAAGCATATCTAGAACATGTGTGTATTAGGGGGAAAAAAAACATACTTAGTCCTGTAAAATCAGTTATTATTCAAATAAATTAAATTATGAATACTATGTATAAAAACAGTTGAAATATAATTTATTTACCAAATGTCATGACATTTATGCATATGATGAATTAATTTAAACCTTTGATGGCAGCTGAGTGTGATCCAATCTCACCTCCCCCAGTGAACTCCGAGGTTTTGCCCAATCGACATGAGGAGCTCTTGAGGGCCATGATCCCAGTGACACTCCTCGGCCCATTGAGTAGCTGACTGCTCCAGACCATCATCCCAAACCTGCATCCATAAGACAAGACACAATGCTTTTTTTTCACAAATGGAAAGATTTTCCATAATGCGCTTTGATTTTGTAAGCTTTTAACTTCTACCAAGTCCTCTACTACTTCACTTCCTTACTTCCCAACGAGATGACTGAGCTAAATACAGAGTAAATTTTAACCGACAATATTTGAGTTCAGCTGCTGAACCCCCAAAAACTCCCCAGCACAGCTGAATCTGCTAAAGGGAGGGGAGAAATGAAGACAGCACCTGACTCCAACAGTAAGAATCTTCGAGGACTCCCAAAAGCTTGGCCCCTCAAAGCACATTCCCTCAGTAAATTTCCAACCTACTGGTGGTCACCAAAGCATGCATACACAGACACATCTTCAGCCCCCAAACACCTCTTCCCTAATGCAAACACACACTGCTTTTTCCCTGGAATATGAGTTAGCAGAGTGGTCTACAGACACTTTCCTCAACACCATGACCACAGTCCCAAGACACACAGGCTACGGCTGCTTCTTCCGACCTCATGGAACACGGGCGTCTGAGTAATGCTCTGTATGCAGCAACAATAATCCCTCTCCTGCTTCACCCAGAAATGTTCCATGAGTCCCCGAGTTTCACCGTCGGCCTCTTCCTTTTGCCTATAGCCTCCCGTGTTCTTCAAAGTCGAGCTTTTTCCAGGTAGGACGGAGTCAGCATTAATGCACTCCCTGTAAAAGACTGGCACAGCAGGCTGGCAGCAGCTCAGCCTTTATGACTGCATGTTTCCAGCAGAGAGAAAAGATTGTTTTTACACCACCCTTACCTTTCTAGGCAATTTAAAGCCTTTTTTTAAAGAAAAAAATACCTAATTACAAGCTTTGTTTTTTGTTCTTTTCTGCTGACAGGTTAATTTCCAAAAGACTTTATGTGACAAATCTCACCATGTATTCCATGTTTGAGGCAGTAGGGTACACACTGCCTCTCAGCTTGTTGTGCAGCTGGAGGATCTCTTCACGGTCCGACCAGAGGATGGCTCGTCGGGTCCTGTTGCCAGCTGAGAGGCCGATGACGTTTTTGTCTGCTTCTTGCTCATAGCGGTTCAGCAGCTGCCGTAGCTCCTTGGAATCCGGCATGAAAAGGGAAGACGAGTCCATGACGCAGTACATCAGGAGGGAGAGGAAGAGGAGGCAAGATGAGGCAGAGTGTGTCATTCTGACACTCAAGCTGTCTTGGATAAATCTTCAGCCTTAAGCAGCTTTTCTGTGAATCGTTGTTACTCAGAGGGTCCGAATAACCTGGACAAATAACCAGACAAGCGGTAGAGATTACAAACATATTCTAAACTCTGCTACTCTCTAGCAACTGTGAAAAATAACTAGGGTGGAAAACTTTCCTATAATCCCACATTTGCCCAGTTCTGATTCTGTCTCCATAGTTTCCTCAGTGGTACTTAACTAAAGTGATGCAGATTCATCTAGGCAATCTTAGATTTAGTATTTTTTTTTACTTTCCACTGCTTTGAGTAGAAGATAAACCTTATTTTCTGTTTGTTGTTTATTGCTCATACCCATTGTACCAATTTTAATATTTTGTTGTGGTTGTTGTACAACCTGGATCTTAAATAAAATAAAACAAAAAGACTTAGTTTTACTAAAGGTTATGCACTGTTTTGCAGAACTTTCTGCATCGATAAAGCATAAAGGTGATCCGTCTGTGGTTCTGTGATGCTTCGGGGATTTTTACAAGAAGAAAATCGGAAACTCCAGACAAAACCCAAAAAACTTGTCATTAGATGGAAGCTTTTGACACTCTGAAATTTGCAGCCACAAGGCCTTTTGACTTGATAAAACACTTGTGAACCATCCCCAACAGATGTAATGGATTCCCAATGCATCTTTGATCGGGGAAACTTTAATCCCAGGACCCCTTAAGCAACCTTAGCCTTCCACAGTAACATGTCCTGGAAGGAAGCATCAGTTGTTGGTAAGCTATGTAAGCCTACCTCATTTGCGTTCGTCACTCTCTTTAAATCTCTGTCTGGCTGTGTTGGTAAACCCTGGCAGGCACTAAATTCCTTAACTAACTCCTCATGATATTGTAGTTTTATTAAACAATTTGCATAAAGTTTAGTCTATACAGGATAGATTAGAGTGAAATGTTTTGTTTGATAAACTGTTATATACACCTATCCAGAGAGAAGTTGTGGAGAAAACGCTGCGGAGACCAAATTGAGTTAAAGTTAAGTAATTTCAACCTGAGTGAACCGTGTTTGGGAAGAACGCCTTATTATTGACGCTTCTGCGTGGAGCTGAATCTGCGTAAGAGGAGGACCTCCAAAGACTAAAATACTAAGCAAACATCACAAACTTTTTTATTTATTTTTTAAGAGAGGGGAGGCAGTCAGGCAGTGATCAGAGTAGGACAAAAACAAATAAATAAACTGAGCCTCAGCCTGCGCTGGTTGATCCTATCCTTGAATCCCTTCACCCTTTTCCCTCTGGCTGAGATAGTCAGCTTGAGGTCTGGCGCCGGCTCTGTGTCAACACACTGTGCCAGCTCTGGGCCCTGAGAGCCAATGGGCAGCCTAGGCACCACACCCTTGTGCTCAGCCTGTGCCATGTCTTCCCACTGAAGCCCTAGCAGCTTCTCCGGGCCATTCTCATGGCTTCATGAATTTTATACCACAGTGACAGACAGAGCACACAACTCATCGAAATGTGCACATCTGTTATATGGGAACCACTTCTGTATCTGCAATATTATCCAAATGGGAAGTCTGGTTTTACAACAGCTGATCCCAAAAAATAATTTTTCCCAGCTACATTCAAGTTTAATCAGCTCTATTTTATTTTTTCATGCAAGCAAAGGTTTAACATGCATAGTTTTTGTCATACGTTTATTACATGGCACTTTCTCTCATCAAACCACAACTCTTAGTTTTTCCATAAAACATTTTTTCTCATGAGGGTGCAGAAAAATGATCATCAGTGTCTACCTGCTTCATTTGCAACTACAACCAAAATATAAAAGTTCATGTTTCCAAATGAACCACATCACTCATTCAACAGCACTGCAGACATCAAACGGGACCGAAAATTGAAAGCAAAACGAGCGTAATGTCTCATTTGGCTCACCTCAGTCCCACTGCAGCTGCTGGGGGAGAGATCGGCCGAGCTTCCAGGACCCGCTGGAGAGCTGGATTGTTTCCTTATTAGAGGATCAGGCTGCTGCTGCTATTTGGCGATTTTCCTGCGGCTCCTAAGAAACTGTGTTACCCTTGTGAAACTGAGTGCCTTATATAGCTAGAGAAGGAGACCCCTGATGAGCAAAGAAAAAGAAAAAAAAGGAGTATGTCTCCTCTGCGCACTCCTTAGTCTCCCCCTTGTTCTTGGCACACGGCGCGTCTTGATTTCACTGGTGTCTAGGGGGAAGAAGAAAAAAAAAAAACGAAAGAAGCTGTAAGCAAGCATGCTGTCTAACAAATCAGCAGCAGGCAGTTAAACTCCCATCACTGCATGACAAGCTGTTGCAAAGTTATTCATCTTGGGAACCTTGTTTAAAAAGACAAGCAAACAGACCTCGCAATGGAAGCAGCAGGCTTACAGGGATCCCATCTACAAGTCTAATAACTGAACTCTTCCAAGTACATACTCGGCTGATAAATAAATATCCATGAATGCATTTATCTATGAGTTCCAGCTAATCGAGTTAATTACCAGGGCTGTCACCTCACGGTGAGGAGTCTTATCCAATTTAAAGTATAAAGGGAGTGAATCAATTGAAGCTTAAATCAGACATCATAGCAAATCATCAGAAAAAGAGGAATTGTAATTTTCTAATACAGACACATCCTAATAAATCAGATCATCATTCAAATTTCAATGTATTCATTTTTTTAAATTTAAAGTGAAAGTAAATTTACTACTTTGGCTTGCTGCTGATCAAAACCTAACATGAAAGTTCTGAGAAAATGGGATTCAATTTGAAATAGGAACGGACGTTTAACACAGAAATGTTGGTCTGTTAACCATGTACTGTGCAGAATAAGATGTTAGTACTTCGGCACTGATACTTTTTGCATGAATCACTGCATCACTGCATTTATTCCATGTTGCTTCAGCTGATTGTTGGCGATGGTCTCTCATCATCCTCTTGTCTAAAAAAAAACATAGATTTCCTGTGGGCTTCAAGTCACATGAATTTCATGGTAAATCATGCAATAAAACCGTAATCACTATCCTGCAGTTAAGCCTGTTGCTTGTGCACCTTTTTTTTTGCTGCACTTTTCTCTCTACTCAATCTCCCACTGTAGAATTTAATGGCCAAACAATAATACACTTCTGCAGTTCCATTTTTGTGTGTGTGTCTGTGTGTCAAACATTAAACATATGCTGTGTTGCTTTTAAATTATTTTCAGGTATATTAATTCAGTAAAGTCTGTAAAATTGGGGGAAATCATATTTATATTTATTGTATTGTTTTGCATTTTAGAAGGTATAACATTTGTAATTAGTGGCTTATAATCACTGAGCTAAAATCACCTCATTTGTTTCCTACTCATTGGATGAATTTATAAAGTGAAAAATAAAAAACATGAACAGCTTTATACGGATCAGGAAAGAGTTGGACAGAAAATAAAGGAGGGAGGTTTGACCCAGTTTCTTATCACTCCCTGCATAAGGCTACTTGCTGTGTGACCCAAACCGTTCACATTTTTCCTCTATCAAGTGCTTTCCTTTTAAAACATTTTAGACTTTTACTTTAGCATGGTCCATTCAGAGGTTTAGCTTCAATATATTTTGTGAATCTGAGAATCCTTTAAAGGCAAGTTTTGACAGATGTTGAAATTTTGTTTGAAAACGTACTTTATGGTATTTGTGTGCAGTGACTCATCTCTTAGCTCCTTCAAACTTGATGTTTTATTAAATCCAGGCTTAATAGTAACTCAAAACTTTGCCCGGAAGACACTGGAAGAGTTACACAAGAGAAGCATCACCAAAAATTTCCTAACCCTAAACAGTTGGGATCCAAACTGCTCAGTTTTAAAGATCAACCTTCACCACACGAAACTCTACATGAGGCCATTTAAAACCAGTTCTAGAAGGAATATGTTTAACAATGAAATATCATTTTAAAAAACAACTTTAAGACACTGGATCAGTAGAAAGTTTTTTTTTTTTTGATAAAGGGAAATTCAGGGTTCAGTTCCAACTTTAATTGTAAAGCTGCTAATAAAACAGGCCCTGAATCCAAAATCTTAATTTGAACATGTTTGTGGTTAAAAGTGACTGAGTGGAGAAACACTGGTAGAGGTCTATAACACTAGAAGACTGCCACATGTGCGCTGTACCAACATACAGAGCAACTGTCAATTTAAAAAACAATGGCTAGAATTGAAATGCATTAGAGACAGACAGGTCCAGATTAAATACATCTGTTTAATGTTTGAGAAAATAGTTCTACCTGGACTGAAGACCTAAAACAAAGTCTTAAAAAGCTTGCTTTTAACATGCACATATGCACAAAGCTAAACTAAACTAAAATTGCAGTTAAAAAACACCATCAACTTGTGTTTATGGTTTCTATGACCATGCATTAGATAAACTATATGAAAGACCAAATGAAAGTTTTCTAGCATATATTTCTGGTCATTTTTTGGAGAAAAAAAACTGAGATCCGACATTAAAAATCTATATTGTGCTTCACAATGTCTGTTGACTTAAAAGCTGCCTAAAAGTCCCAGAAATGAAACTGAGGTATTCCCAAGAAGAGGAAAAAACAACCTGGGCTTTACTAACAGTTCCACAATGCTGCTAGCCTGGAAGCACTAATGCAAAAACACCCTAACCATGTATGCAGTGCCTTTACTCTATAGCACATGGACATGAAATTTCTTGAGCTTGACACTTTGCATTAGTAAGCAAAGATACCGCCATACTTAACCCAACATGCTACCCAGCCCCTGGTGCAATCTATGGTTATCTCCTGCCTTGATTATTGCAACGCACTCCTGACTGGTCTCACAGACTGTACGGTAAAACCCTTACAAATGAGCCAGAACACGGCGGCGTATCCTGTCTTCAATCAGCCCAAAAAGTCTCATGTCACCCCTCTGTTCATTCAGCTTCACTGGTTACCCCTTGGCTGCCCACTTTAAATTCAAGTCCCTGATGCTAGCAAACAAACTGCTTAAGGTTACTACTTGAATACTCTTAAAAAGGCTTATGTCACAGCGTGGTCACTCTGGTCATCAATGGATTGCCGTCGGCGTCTGGCAGTGCCTATGCCACACTTAAGATAATCCAGACTGTTTTATGTGTTGTTCCAAGATGGTGGAATGACCTACCAAGTGCCACAGGAACAGCAGTGTCGCTGGATTTCTTCCAAGAAACTCTTTAAGACCCACCTTTTCTAAAAGCATCTCCTATCCTAACTCTTACCCATACCTTTATACCAACTTTAACTTCTCTGCACTTCCCTCTATCTCTACACTGTCACCACTGACTCTGAATAGGGATTTGTTTTCTCTAGTTTATGGTCAGATTGATAAGTGTAAAATTTGTGTACTTTGTTAGTCCCTTCGGATAAGTGTCTGCTAAATGCATAAACAAACACCACATTTTAGTGTATTTGAATCAAAGGGATTGCACCAGCCTAATATTCTAATTTTCAAATACCTGGAATGCCCAAACAATACTTCTATCACTGGCACATTAATTCAAAGGCCATCCTGTGAGCAGATGCATTTGTTTAAAGCACCACTGCATGTTCAGTTTATAAGGGGAAAAAAAAAGTCAACTATAAAAGTACTGAATGGGCCCAAAGGGAAGAGCCATTCGAGTTACATCCAACAAGGTTTGGAGGTGAATATGGGTGGTGAATCTGTAGGAATCAAAGATGCAATTTTAACCCCGGCACTGCACGTTCAATAAAAAACAGAAACAAGCGTGCGCTCTTGTGTTAAAATGCTATGATTGGTAAGAAACTTGAGAGTGAAGACACAACCCAATGGAGAGGACGGCTATAGTAAGGAAGGAGCAGTATGTAATGTAGTAGGACAAAAATGCCTTACACTGCAGATTTTTCTGTCATGGGTCTGCTTCCCATTATAGCGGAGCTCAGCCACAGCCTCAACAAACACCGATGGCCGAGACGGCCAGATCGACTCTAGGGGGTGCAACAAAGGGCAATTAAAAAGACACACAGGGGGAAGGTAATTAAAGATGTGCGGTAGACCAGGAATCTAGAACATTTTGGTTTATTGTGCACATTGTGTTGGCCAGTCCAAGGTCTAGAAGCAGCCGATGGGTTTCCGCCATAAGAAAGCTAGGTACTCTTCAGACTACACTTGATTTAACTTTTTGTTTTCCCACAATCCTTTATTGAACAATAAACAAAAAAGAATGCTGAAAGCTTCAAAGTAATGAACAGATGAAGATCCCAACAGTTCCCAGCAGACTTAAGTATTTGGGGCACACAAAAAAATAAAAAATAACATTGATGCTTTTTCTCCAGCACATTTCCAAACCACTGAACAAGACACCTAGATACAATTCTACATAAGAAAACTCAGGATATTCAATTGACAAGTGTCCCCACTGTCATGTCCTGTCAGTAATGAGACTAAAGATACCGAATAGATAAGGCAAAATAAAGTTTGAGAATCAATTCGATGAAAGGCAGTTGGGGCGATAGGTTGTCCTTTGGTTTATCTGGAAAGATTTGACTTCATAACCTACAGCGTAGCATTGAGCAAAACAAACATTTTGGGGAAATATTAACAATTACATACAGGAAGTATAATGAGTGTCGTCAACTGGAGGGGCATAGTAACCCATTTTAAACTGAAAGACAGAAACCGTACGCTACCCTGCAGCAAACGCTCTGAAAAACATAAAAAACACACAGACCTGCAGATCTTGTTTGATTAACCAGACTGATTTATGCCCAAAATTGAGTCGACAAGAGAGAATTACTGATGTGTTTTTTGGCTGTGAGGGCTGACACTGGTGGCTGGAATGAAATGGGTTTGGAATGGAAAAAAAAGAAGACAAAAAAGGAAATAAATATCAAGCAAAGAACTATCAATTTTATTTGTTGTGCTTTAGATTTTTTTTTTTAAACACCAATTCAAATGCAAGCTTTTCATTTCCTAAAGGGAGCAAGAGCAGTACATCTAATCAATGGCAAAAACAAGTGAAACATGTTAACGGCAAGAAAAAACAAAAACAAATCACAGGTTAATGAGCCAAAGAACAATATTTCAACAAAAAGAAATATGATTTCCATTTGTGCGCATGTCCAATAGTGCTGCGGATAGCTCAGCACTGATGTAACCTTATCTTCCCTCACAAACAGAAAAATCAGTTTTGTTTTTAACTCGTCCGAGATGTGATGTAATGAGTTTTACGCGGAGTGGAGATAATGCCACTGAGCCCAGACAGTTACAGCTGAAGGGGCGACAGCATTGTGGCTCAATACTACACTGATAAAACACCAAGCACACAAGTGGATACGTATGACAAGCAAATTAAAACAACCAATAGGTAATTAGAACAAAAAAAAATTAACAGGGCAGTTTTTTGAGGAATCCGTCTGTCTGATTTTCTTCTCCCTAACAGGAACTGCATTTAAAAACCATCCTTTATGATCTGAACTGTTTTTGGTTAATCGGATTAGTTTTTTTTTGCTCAGTTTATACATCCGAGTCTAAATATTTGTAAAATCTGCCTCTGCCTGTCACATTGTATTCATCCGTTTATTCTTTGTGCACAGAAGCTTTTTTTTTTCTTATTTATAAAATTCTAAAGCACATCAATAGATTCTCTTCAACAATATTCTAAATCTAAACCCAATTCCCATTAACAATCATTCAAAAAACAAAAAACACACGGAAGCTGTTCTCATCTGTAGCACCACCTCTATTTTATTCCTTTCTGCTTTGTATGGCTCAAGTTGTACCTAGGTTTAAAAGCATCATAAAAGAAAGAACATGTAAGAGGAGGTGGCGGCAAAGGAACAACACAATCGTTTTTTCTGCTTTAAATGGGGGGGTGATACTGGTGATACTGCTGGTGCTGGGCCTTTTCAAAGCGCAAAGGCAAACAGCAGGCTTCTAAACTGCTGCCATTCATTAGGCTGACTGTTCTCCTTTGCTAAAAGGCAAACACTGATATTTCAGGTAATTTTTTTTATTTAAAAAACAAACAAAAAAACAGGGTGATTTGTAGAGAATTTTTCCTGCAGTCCACTTTGCAGCGTATAAGATAGTTCCCTCCTGTTGGAGTTCACCGTTTGCAATCAGAGCTAAGCAGTGGGCTCAGTCCAAGGATAGTGTCAGGTCTCCCATCCCCACCTGTCTGTTCAGCAGTCCTTCCTCATTGCTTTCAAAGTTAAACAAGTGATGGACAAAAAAAAAAAACATAAAAAAAAAACAGCAGTGGTGATCAGAGGAGAGCAGTCACAGGGAAAATCTTTGTGATTGCAGCTTGCTTCTCTTCTTCTGAACATTAAATCGGAAAAAAGTCACGAGGGAAAAATGCCGCTGGAAAAGCTGGTTCTCTGGAAAGCAGGGAAGCAGAGACAGGAGGGAAGAAGAGGAAAATCTTGCAAGAGAACAAGTCGGGCAGTGTTCCTGTTCATTAGTTTGGTGTTTTGTGTCGTATGAAGAAGCACTTTATTGTCAGCAAGTGCATTTTGAAGCATGTTTGTAATGTGTGTGCAGCTATCGTGTGAGGAGGGACGTGAACGTGCGTCTCTACAGCAGGTCGACGCGGCGGTAATACAGCAGATAGGCGGTGCGCTCAGCGGTCTGTTTCAACACCTGGTACTGATTGATGACCTTCACCGCTTGGTCGTCGATGCGCAGCCAGCCGTTAAGACCAATATGGAAGACATCAGTGGTGTAATGGCCGCCTGTCGCGCTATTCCCATGGTGGTAAACAACTAGTAGGAAAGCGGGACGAAGGAGGAGGAAAATTGTCAGAAGCCACGTTTTTAATTCATTAGTAGAGTGCAAGTACTTTACAAAATAATGCAGTTTTAAGTCCAACATCTCATTCAGATCAAATTTACATTAACCAGGACTTGATCTATAGAGATGATAAAAACTACAAGATTAGAGGAAATAAAATCAAACATGAACATTTTTCCACTTTAGCCTGCCAACATTTGTTTAAAAAAGAATTTGCTTTTACTTTAGATTGAAATAAATACATATGATATAGTTTAGGGCTTCATTAATTAAAAGGCCATCTTCATTTATTGTAATAGGTCCACATTTTACTAAAGCAATCATTTCATTATAATCTTGACCTTTTCTGTTACATTTCTTCAATAACTCTGTTTAAGGAGCAAAGCTTCATATTTACATGAAAAGAGTGACTACGTAACACTTACAGAACTCAACAAATAATGCATAACAGAAAGCTCTTTGTTTTTTTAAATTTGAGATATAAATAGTGATATTAAGATCCCTCATGAACAAGTTTGACAGGATTTCTTGTGTGAAGGATTTCTGACAACAGCTATATGGCGAGTTTCTAGGGAGCAATATTGTGATATAGAAATAAAGGCAATGATTTCTGCAGTGTAACTAAATTACTAAAAAAAAAAAAAAAAGTTTTTAGCAAAGTCTTTAAGAATGTGATGCAAATAATGAAACCAACAGACCTGCAAAGAGTCTGTAAGTTCTTTGGCCTTTCAAAACTTTGCTCCGCACTCCAGAGGACAACAGATCTGAAAGCAATAAAGTTAATAGAGATAAATTTACTGATAAGACCAAGATGTTATAACAATTGCATAAGGTACAATTAAGAACAGATTCTGCAACAAAGAGTCTTCTTGGTGGAGACTGATGGAGAAGTTAGCTTTACGTTCAAAGAGTGTGGGTACATTCATACCTTTGCTGATTTCCAGGTCAACGGGGTAATCAATGTTCTTTGTGAGTTTCTGGCAGCCTCCGGTCTTTTCAAAGACAAATCTCTTGAGGTGGAGCACAAGGACAGGTGGCAGCTCTTCCAAGGTTACCCTCCGACTGATCTCAATCTAAAGACAAACACAAAGATGAAAGTGACGAAAAAGAACAAAAACCTTATACCAGAGTCTAAAATGTCATTCAAAGCTACCTGTAGCTTAAAAAAATACCAAATTAAAGTAGAAAACAAGACTTCACATTGTTTTGGAAACAGTAGATCGAGACACCCTTAAAGGAGTCACAAATCACTCAATATTCTGCTTTTCTAAACACTCAACATTCTGCTTTTGTAAGTACCAGCACAGACAAGCTGTGGATTAAAGTTATTTATGTCCTGAAGTGTTTATCCTCTGCTGCTTACAACCCCAAAAGCACCTATAAAGATGCCTTTTACAGCTGTGATGCAGATGTTCCCAGTTACTTAAGCAGTACTGTTTTTTTCATTTCCCTATTTTCGCAGACCTTATGAGATCCAGAAAGACTCAAAGAGACAAGATATGTGAAACAAACAACTCAAAGACGGTACAATGTGACCAAGTGTTCCACTTTGTTATTTTCTTTGAGCTTTTTAAACGTGAATCACTGAGGAGAAATATACATATATTTTAATTGTGCAGCCCTAATTAAGAGGGATGTCAAGTTTAATTAAATTAAATTAATATTTAAACCTCAGTAGAGAAACCTTTCACTTACCTCCTGCTTGGTTTTGGAGGTGTAGCCTTGCACAGACTCCCGAGCCACCAGCGTTTCAAGAGCCTCCTGGACTGTGCGGATCTTCTCAGACTGAATGTCGAGCTGCAGAGTAAAGAACGGCTGCAGCGTGGCAGACTCTTTAGAGTTTTGCTGATACACCACAGATCTGTGAAAAAAATGCAGAAAGACATGCAAGAGTCCTTTATTATTAATTGAAATCAATATTCTATGCTAATAAGAAACTTAAAAAGGTAAAACATAGCTTTTTAGTCGTGGCTTAAACAATGTGTGGATTATAGTTAAGTGTAGTAGCAACTCAAGACACAAAATACTCCTGCTGATGCCCTAAAGCATCTGGATTAGAGCCAAGCTTTGAGGGTGTTCAAACTACGTCAGATAACCCCCCCCCACCCCTTGAATTCTCTCTCTGGCCACATAGCCATTTCTGAGAAAATAATCCTTTCAGGAACAGTAAAACACAAAATATTCAGACCAGAAGTATACAGAGCATATCATTTGGGCAGACAAATGTGATAGTTATACTTTCCAAGGCGTCTTAAACTTAAGACTTTTGTTTGTGAAGGGAAGCTTCACGTCTTGCTGCCAAAAGTCTGCACTAAAAAGAACTGCAAAGGATTGAAAGAAAAAGAAGCCGCAGATACCAAAGTAATTTGTGCTGCCCTTAACGTAGGTAAAATGTATATTAGGGAAGCTTACCCAGACCTCCGAGAATAGATCACAAGTTTTAGAAATTATACATGCTTCTAAAAAATTTAAAAAAAAGCTTTGTGACATATATTCATGTACCTGATGTGTCCACCAAAAATATCCGTTATGGGTGTTCGGACAAAGTCAGCCTGACGCGTGACTGCAGTCTTGTTTCGGGGACCAACTTGTTCCCATTCGTTTTCACTTCCTTCTTCCTCCTTATCAGCTCCATCTTCCTCTCCACCTGGCTGGGACTCTGGGCCGTTGGGTGTTGGAGCTTCTGGTAGAAGAAAACACAAAGAATGTATTTTAAAATGTCAGCTGAGTAATGAAAGCAAAACTAGAAGAAAATGTACTTATAAATAATTTCATTGTATTTTGGAATTTTTGATAGAGACGGATTTTTAAGGTTTTACTTGGTTTTTTTTAATACCAATTTTCATCCAAAAGACGTACAACACCTTGTATGATGTCCTGATCTGACCCTGGTTATCAAACTTTCGGTCCCAATAAAGTCTTTCTAAAACGATAAAAGAGGCAAGGTGTGCAGACAAGCCGAAACATACGTCAATAAATTATAGGATGCCCAAAGCTGTATAGCTATAAAGCCTTCAACATACAATATGCTCATAAATGTTTTTTAATTTGTATTGGTTCTATCAATACCACAAAACCAAAAATATTTAACAAAACTTAAATGAAATTATCTGAAATAGCCTTTAAATTTTCCATAAATATGAAAAACCACATTTCCAGATAATAAAACATAGAATGTCAATTGAATTACTTGTCTTTCCTGTCCCCATACTTTAAAATCAATTTTATTCTTGAATCAACTTTTCAGGACAATGTAAGAACCCAGCACTCTACTTCTGAGACTTTCCACGTTTGTTTAGCAAAGAAATTCAAACTTCACATTTGTTTACATTTGCTTTCATGCTGTTAGGACACAATTCATCTGCAAACACATACCCTATTTGTTTATTCTTCTACAAACCAACAATCAAACTTCACCAGCTCAGTTACTGAGCTTTGAGCTCCACACTTGCAACCTTGTAAAAACGTAAATGTTTAATTCCTCCCAGCTTGGGATCCTAAATGTCCCTCCAGAAAAAAAACGTGTTAAAAAGCCGCATATTCGCCACATAAATAGCGTGCAAGCTCAGAAATCGCAAATTTATGTAAATTTGCCTGATTTTGCTGATCCCACATTTTTCGCAGAAATTTGAAACAACTAATTATTTTCTTATTTTTGACTGACAGTAACCCCCACAGCCTAAAGTGAATGGTCCAGCGCGTCGTGTATTGCCGTCATCATCCCGTGCGCCACCATTACAAACAGGCAGCGGAGTGATGACATTCTGTATTTCATAACTAAGCAATTTTCGTATTTTGTACTTTTCCACTCTGCTTCTACATAAATGGTCCCAGACTCACTAACTAAATAGCTGCGGGACTAAATAACTGTGTCTGCTATACTGCTATGTTTGCTGCTTACTATATGTGAAACAATGTGTAGGAGAAGCATGTTTATTCCCCCTACATTTGTAAACAACAATTCCCAAGTTTTTCCACACTATTCCGCATCTTTTTGCATATTTTCATCGCAGAAAACAGGACGAAATGCCGCAAGATTCACAGAAGAAACAAGGATTGTTTTCTGCTAAATGAAAAAATGCTTACTCTCATCCTGAGGTGAGATTAGTTTTTTCAATGCCAGCATCTCCTCATGGAGTCCGTTGAGGGTAAACCCGAGATACTCCTCCGCATCCTCTTGTCGGCCCTTAAAAAAAGGAAATCATGGATTCCATCATCAAATAAAAAATTTGAAAAAGACCTGCTGACAGTATTAAACTAATTAAAAATCCCAATGTGCACACACTAACTGATAGCAAGCTCATGGAAGATGAGTCAATAAATATCAAAAGGGGAGCATTTTGAGTCAGCGTATGCAATTAGGATCTTCCCCGGTAATTAATTTCAAATATTTGCATGTCTGCAAAAGAAATCCGCAGGTACTACTTGTTCCAGACAGAGTGCAATCATTAAAGAAAAACTTTGACACATTGCTTTGCAGTGATCTCACCTTCTCAGAGAGGCTGGACTTGATGAGAGTAAGGAGTCTGTAGATGTACGTTGGCTCAAAAGGTGCACCAGGACGAATGTCTTTCACAACCTTATCACCAACAGCTGTGAACACACCAAATAATACGACACATTACGGATACTGAATGTAAATTATAACCAACTATTAGCTATATGTGTTTTGGTTAAAATCTTACTTTGCTGTTTGTTTTTAGATGGCACAGGCATGTTGTTGAACTCATTCACCAACCTAACACTGTCACAACGATGAAACAGTTTAGACATCAATGAGAATGAATTTGGAAAACAAAGATCAATCTGCAGACATAATATTTCTTACAAGTTGTCTATCATGGGTGTGGAAGTGCATGTTCTCTGTGTTTCATTATGCAGAGTAATGGACTTCATCAAGTGATACATGGGCGGGCACGCGATCAGGGCCTGAAGAGTCTGAGAGCTCAGAGTCAGGAAGAAAAACGGACATCGAAGCAAAAAAAAAAGACAACATTGCTGCAAATCGAAAACGATATACATTAACACGGAGTAGTGGAAGGATACAGCGTTGATGTAGCACCAGTTCCCCTTGTTGATCAGCCCCCTCGGCTGCAAAGACACTGGTTTATGTATCAACTTCACATTGTCAATTATCTCTGGGGATTTAAACAGACAGTTTTCCTCAGTAAAAGTTTCATAAAACTACAGCCAACCAAAAATATACTCAATATACTCAAACTTCATTGTAACAATATTTTCATTTGTAAACAAATGTTTCTTGTCTTATTCTTGGCTCTGGGGACAGAATCAGAGACCATCTGAATAAGAGCAAGAGTTTGCTGTACCACGCCTAGGAAGGACGACTGTCACTCCACAAAAACAGCCTCCAAGGTAACGTGGATGGATTTCACAGGAAATTTACTATTTTGAAATCAGACATGGTTCAGATAAATCAGTTAATAAACATCGCCAGAGAATAAAAAAAACATTACAGCAATATTTGGATTTGATTACTGCTTCCCTTATCTCTCTTTAAATTAAAAAACAAATTAAAAAAACATGCATAGATAAGAAAACAGAAATAAGCAACTTTGACCAACATCCCAGATCAACCCTTTATGGCCGACAACTGATGATTTTCTTTTCTGCTTTGGTTACAAACTTTGTGATCTGGCATTGTATCACTATCAAATGATCAGAAGTAAACCATGTGGATGACCCCCAATCATCAATCCTAAATCAAAGTTAATCATGTATTTATTTTTTCTACTGCTGACGTTTTATTTTGTGCCATGAAAACTAAATTCCTGAGACTAAACTATGAATTTATACTAGCTTTAAACCAGCTGCATGGACTATAAAAAACTGCTGGTTTGTAACTTTGTGCATGTAAATTTCAAGTATGTTAACCTGTCTCTCAAACCAAAAACAGAACAGGAAAGATACAAAGACACGAATAAAACAAACCCAACTAAAGTGAGCATTAAGCGAGACGTTCCAGCTGCATGTAATCCCATGAGCGCCAACAACGTGGCTGCAAAGGTCTACAACTGAAACAACAATAAGCATATACTCATGCTTGACACTTTAGGCAACCCACACCTCCAATGTTTTCAAACACTTTGCTGTAGACTGATGACTGTAAGGCAATGAAAATCCAGCTCTATAAATAAAAATGCAATTTACTACATTCAGATATGCAAGAAAACATTCCCATTTTAAACATATTGTTGCTTTAAGAATGAGCTACTGGAAATAAAAACAGTGCAAAGGAAATTTTACACAACTACATATTCATGGATTTCAAAAGAATACATTTAAAATTAAGAGACAAAAAATAAAGACATACCTTTTTCAAACCCCAGTTCAAAAGAATGAACGCAATTTTCTAACTTTGTTGACATAAAAGCCACAGATTACACAGTATTTATTGAATAGATTCAGCTACTCATGTTAAGGGTTAAAGTACTGTTAATTTTTTAAGAGTGTATTCATGCTTATTTTTATTTTTTTTATGGCATAATGTGGTTAAATATATTTATAAGAAAATTTAATGGATAAACGGTCATATGTGAATAAGGTTTACTACAAACTCTGTATCAACATCTTTGTTGTCATTTTTTAAAATGTCTGTATTGATACGAGCAGATATTCGTTATACCGCACATGATTTCGATGTGTTAACTGAAGTAGAAAACATTTTTTAGCAATGTGGTCCTCGGAAATATTTTCATAATTAATAAAACCAGTAAATATCTGCTATCAGCCAGAAAAGCAATATTGGTTTGGACCTAGATTTCCATAATGGTGCATCGCTCCTTATTTCAGTAACTATTTTATTTCATTATCCATTATTCACACATAGTTGGATCTAAACTGTAACTTCAATAGTGTAATATAATATCCCAACAAAATTGGAATATATCCTTAAATATGCCACAAAGACAAACAGTTTAAAACTCATTTTTAGACAAAAAGGAGAAGATAACAGATTACGTAACATATGTATCCACCTGTGCTAAAGCGCATGGAAACATTCCAGTGCTCAAAGAGTGAGGCCCAGAAGGCATTTCTGACCTACTTCTAATGCTGCAGCAAACTGGGTTACAAACGTAGCTCATGACTTACCTAGAAGGTATATAGCAGTGCCGCCATCTAGTGGATAATAGTTTGGTTTCGGGAATGTAATTTTATCTCAGGTTTTAATTTTAAAACCAAACTTTTATTCACACCTGTGACTTAAATGTTTTTACTTTTAACATTACTAAAGAAGAGTCGGACTGCAACAACTATGCTGAATCCAGAGACAAAAAGTAAGGAGCGACGTGATTGTTTTGTTCGTTTACACAAAATACCTGCAAGTTTTGGGGCCATCGGATCTTCCGACACAGGTACTGGACCTTCTTTAATCTCTCCGACCTTTTCGGGTTGTTCTGGTGTCGCAGGGGAAGGAGAGGCAGCTTCCACAACATTTTTCACCTCTACAAAGGCCTGAGGGCTGCCGGGCAGAGGCTTTGAGTTGTGGAACAGGCTAGCCCAGGATTTGGGAAGATTGGTAGTTGGCGCATCAGGAGCTGCATGAGCGCTTGCTTGCTCTGTTGCAGAAGGCTGGGTCCCAGAATCTGGGCTAAGAGGCTGACCCTGCTCCCCACTGTCACAGTCTTCTTTGTGTCCATCTGAACTGACAGGCGTACTGAGCTCTTCTATCCCATTTGCCACTCCGGTGTCCACTGCCCGGCTTCCCTCTAGTTCAGTAGTCGTAGTGGAACTCAAGGCCGAGGGGGCGGCCGCGACAGCTGAGGGAGAAAGAGGGGATTTGGTGCGGGGGCTGCATGGGGTATCAGAAAGTTCAAAGCACTGTGGAGCCAAATGATCCAGCTGCTGATCTGCAGTCCTTGACTCCTCTGTCATCTCTCTGCTTTGAGAGGAGGACGAAGAAGAGGAAGTTGCATTGTTGCCGTCAGATAAGGAGGCGGCTCCACCTGTTAAGTCCAAAGAAGAGTCCTCAGGGCTATCACAAGTCCTCTGATTACCCGTGGAAGCAAACACAGACGCTGTTGACGTTTCACTGGAAGCAAGTCCGGGGATTCTAAGTTCGTCCGCTGACAAATCCTTGCAATCTACATCCTCAGATCTGTGGTTTGAGCTTCCAAGCGCATGTCCGTTCACCAGCGCCGTTTGAGGAGCTCCATCTATTGTGACAGCGCTGCTGGTGCCGCCGCCAACGGAAGGGTCAAGGTAGCTGTAGTACCCAGGCGGTCGCTTTTTCTTTTTCTTTCTCTCTCGCTGTCCAAGACCGCCTGAGAGTCCGTCTATGTCCTGGCAGGACTGATGATTTTCCATTGCCGATGCCTCAGAGTCTGGCCCATCCAGTGAGTTGAAGTGGCTTCCGTCTGGGATGTCAGCTGCTGGAGGAGCTGTCTGCTGAACCTTCGGGGCCGCCTGGCAGCCCAGGATGAACTCTGGAGCCTGGGGGTTGAGGTTGCTCGAGACCCTATACAAAGGATCGTTTGCTCGAACCGGCTTGGAGTCCATCACCTCATCAACCCCGAACTCAATGTGCTGATAGTCTTCTGCTGCATAAAACATGTCAATTAGAAAAACAGATCACCATTTTTTTTAGCTTGTCAAAAACACTATACCTCACATATTGCAATTTAAAAATCTAAATACTTGTCAAACATTCCGTGACTGAGCTGAGTTGAAATTGCCCAGTGGATTTAATATACAGACCAATTATTATGAGTTATAATTTGGGTGTAAATAGAATCAAATGCCTTATAAAGATTTTATACAAGCGTTTAGGGCTGCAACTAACGATTATTTTCATTATCGTTTAGTCTGTCAATTATTTTTAGGAAGAATCGGTTTTTATCATAAAATTTTTTTACCCTTTATATTCTTATATCAGCTATTAAAAATGAATTTTCATTAAGACAAAGGAAATTGTGCCATTCACTGTAATTTATTTAACTTTGTTTAAAGAAACAAATGAGCCTAACAGTAGGGCTTCACGATTGTGACAAAAATTATAATCAATTTTGATCAATATTGTAATCACGATTATGAGTCACGATTATTTATTGTGTCTGGAAAAACATTTTCATTGCACAACCAACCAAAAATCATTGGTACAATATACAATGTACCAACAATTTTTAGAAAAAAATTAACCTTTAAAATAAAATAGGTGATAAAACTAACCAAAACTTTCAAATTTAAAAGTACTTATTGAACATGTTATTGCAGACTGTAATCTCATAGTGCAACTTCAACGAAAATAGAAAAATATAAGAGCTTATACAGAAAAGACCAGGCCCTATCTAGGAAATTAGTGTTGCCTTTTGCAGCATTGCGGTAATGGTTGTCTGGGTTGCTGCTGGACACAGACGTGTATTTTGTGAATTGGCGTTAGCTTTAGGCTTTATACATTCCTCGGATTTATGCCTGTGATGTTTCTTCAGGTGGTTGAAAAAGTAAGTTGTGCTAATCTGGGGGCAGACACAACTCTGTTGTACTCTTTACATACAACTTCTTCCTGTTTAATGGCACGCTTGTTAATTCTGCAGTTTAATGTCCATCCCCATGCATTCGCCCCCTAGTGGTTGACAGACTTCTGGTTGAGAAATTGTAATTTGAGATGCAGGCACTGTAGCAGAGCTTGCATTTATAATGTAAATATTGTGACGATCAAGTTCATTTAACTGTGGCTACCAAAATCGTGATCAAGATTAAAATGATTGTCCCGCCCTACTCAACAGTGTTAAATGTTTGTACTTTTTTTTGACATAAAATACAAAAATGAGGTAGAATTCTTTACAACTTATTGTGTGTTCAGCATATTAACAAAAAGATTTTCAGTTTTCACTTAAAGAAAAACTTTCGTAAATTTTCACCCTCCGCCATCTTGCACATGGCAATTGTGTTCATGCCACTACAGTCATGAGACAGCAAAACAAGGCTAACGACTGGCTGATTTCTTCTTCTATTACTCCAAATTTAGATCAGAGCATTTGGTAGCTCGTTTCTGCCACATATTCACCGCAGATATAACAGATTGTGTTAAAAATAGACCACTTAAAACGTGATTATAAAGCAACTAATCAATGACTAAAGTAGTTGTAAACTATTTTAATAATCTGCAAGTGCCTCTTTACAAAAAGACTAATTAAATTAATGATTAATACATAATACAAAAAAACAACTTTTTTTAATAATATACCACAGCAAGTACAATTTAATGTTAATTGCAATGGATGAACAAGTTGCTTAAATCTAAATTAAAGGTAATGGAAATGTTAAACAAAATCAGAAATATTGCAAAAACATTTCCGCTAAGAGGTTTTAGGGACCCATGAATATAGCACCCTCTAATTATTTGCATACCTTGTGTACAAAAGCCCAAACTGTAATTACATACTTTGTGACCCTGTTGTTTCCTTGACTTTAAAACGCAGTGAAATTATGCTGGGGGGTGGGATAAACTTCACTTAAATAATTTATTAGCTACAGATAGAAATTTTAATATTTGTGTCACAAAATAACCTATTTAAAAAGTACATTTAGTCTTTAAATATTTTTAAACACAGCATTTCCAAACAAACTCAAGCAGCAGAGTAAAACAATATATTTCTATAAACAATTTTCCTTACGTTAAGAATAATTATGCAGCAAGAGGTGCAAGAGTGAATATAAACAGGAAAAATTAGTAAAAGCAAATCAGAAAATGTAGTTAAGTAACTCAAGCCTATGTGTTATTAAATATAAACTAATAGTCTGCAGGAATAATAAGCCATTATAGAGCAGAAATCTCTGCAAGGATTAGAGGATATTCTGTTAGTGTTATTGAAATCATTTTTCTGCATTCAGTTTCACAACTGTAAAAATTTCAGGGATTCCCTTGAAGACATGTTAGCACAGAAACCATCACTATGCCCTTAGTACGTAAGCTTTGATTGTTGAATCATATCAAACTTCAACTCTATTTGAGTTAATCTGGAGCCCTGTAGTGGTGCAAATGCATTAAATGCAACAGAAGATACTTAAAGTATCTTGAGCATGCAAAGCTCTACAGAGTATACCAACAGGCAAGAGAAAGAATAAAGATGCATAGTTTAGAAAGCCACCAGTTTTTGAAACCTGGACTTGTAGTTCTTACAGACAATGTACAACAACCAGTCAAGCCACGGGGTGTGAGCCCTTTTAACTCACCGCAAACCTGCAGTCCCATTGACTCCATTATAAAAGGCACAGCAGGAGTGCAGTAACTTCCTAAATAATCAATACAAATCAAGATAAGGCAAATGTTATGTGCAAACGGTCAGCACTAAAATGAAGGTGGCTGCTGTAACATTTTTAATTGGTTGGTTTAAAGCATCTATAAGGAACTGTGTTCTTTCAGAGTTGTTGAATTATTATTAAGTTCAACTAATATATATATATATATATATATATATATATATATATATATATATATATATATATATATATATATAAAACCATTTACAAGATCATGAAAATCAGGACGATGAAGTCATGAGAAAGTATAAGCTCACTCTTCGATTAAAAAAATATGAACATAGGGTTTCTGCTAAAAGAAGGGAAATGATTAGCTACAGAGACAAGGAAGTATTTAGACCCTTTAACGTTTTAATACAAATAACTACAAATATCAAGCAATATGGTAAAAGTACATACCTGAAGACTGGCTAACACACTGAACTTTGTCATTGAATGGAGGAAGCTGTAAAAAAACAAAAAAACAAAAACAAACGTGAATTAAAGAAAACAGAAATACGACAAAGTTTAGACATGACATTAAGGCCTGGTAACAGATAAGCTAATTTTTAACATTACGTAACATATTAAACCCAAAGTAAATAATCATTTACAGGAAAAGGTTGTTTTTTTGTGTGTTTTTTTACTTACCTCAACATAAAATCGAGGAGCCACAAAAAACTGGTTGATCTCATCCTGGCTGAACTCCCCAAAGATATACTGTGGGAGAAAAAGCATCCAATAAGTTATAATTCATTATATTTAAACGCATCTTAAAAAAGTAAACCTAACAAAAAAACTAAAATTCTAAAAAGTACAAATGGAGAAAATTAGTAATATTAACAATTTAAGGAAAAGTGCATCTCCAATACTTAGGCCAGTCAATCATAATTCAGTCAATATTGTAATCCTATTTTACACAAAGGTTAATAGGATCATAAAATTATGAGTCATAGAGTGTTATACATAAACCATAAACAAACAGCTCAAAGGGGATTGAGACGATCGGCTATTACAAACAAGCTCGTCTCTTGTACAAGCAAAAGAGGGACTTCTGGGTAAATCTTTCGACTGCCGATAGGCAAACCTTCACACAAACCTCACCTGATTTGAAATAGGTGTTCTGCTGCGCATAACAAACGAAAATGTTTCACTTTACAACAGCAGTGGGCTGTCAATAATTACAGGATGATTCAGCAGTCACTTAAAAGATAACAGCAACACTGTCTTTTCCATTAGAGTTCTGATCAATTTAAGAAAGATGATTAAAAGCAAGTAATGTGTAGATCGGTAAAAGAAATCATAGAATATTTTTTGTATAGCTGCTGTCACAAAGAAGCCTACTGTAATTTGCATGTATTTTGCATAATTTGTGTTATAATTACTTTATAACGTGAAAAAAAATAAAAAATAAATTTTTATATCCATATTGCCTACCCCAGTAAAATACCTTGGCTCGAACAATTGTCAAAAATACAAGAAAGACTAAGTGTTAGCCTGGTTTGCATCGTACGCTAATGTCACTATATTTAATGCCAAAAACATTGCAGTAAAGATCATGCAGATCATTGCTGTTTTTTTTTTAATAATCTAAATCTTGTAAATATAAAATCACTTCTAAGCAGGTCATGTTTAACACACCTTCAGTCAGCTCAGCACACTATCTGAAAAACTAAACTTTAAAAACTGCTAATGCAGAAACTGACCTGAGAGTTTTAACACCAAGTTAAAAAGAGTCCTACTTGCACAGAACACTCTTATAACATTCATTTTAAAATTGTTGTTGTAAACTAGGTCAACTTTTGACATTTTTACACAAGGAGTGGAAATTTGTTGTAGTCTTTACCATTGTAAATGTCTGTTGAGAAGAATTTTAACTTATTCTCAAAACATTACATTCAAAATATTGACCTTTAAAAACCCTGCTGTTTGTTGCATTTATAAAATAAAAGATATGATCAACTGTGCTACTGTGTGTAATTTACTGGAAATGGTAAAAAAAAAAAAAGTCAACCAATTAAACTTTAAGGTTTTTACAAAAGTTTAATTTTAAAGGCCCATAAACTTTTGTAGGAAAGTACAAAGCATTCACTTTAGCCTTTTCAAATATTGCCATATGAACATTGTGTTGCCATTAATCAATAACGTCATTTTACTAAGCATGACTGCTTTGACTTCTGATGTGTTAGTCCCTTTAATCTTTAAGACTACAGAGGAAACAATGCATTGTGCAAACTCAAGTGACCACGTGTACATTGGGGAACAAAGCAAGTAAGAAAAGGTGAAATGAACTCACTAAACGTGCCCCTAATCCTACCAGAGCAACAAACAATAAAGAGGCACAAAGAAAAGAAAGTGCAGCTCAAGCACATGTCACACACCCCTCCACACACACAAACACACGAAGGCCCACATTGCTGAAATGGCACAAGTGACAAACAGACAGCTGTAATCCAACGGCGTCAGGACGGCTCATAGCCTCACAACAGAAAGAATGTTGCTTTGCTTCATTCTGTATACGTGCCACATCAAGTGGGGCTTTTCTCCCCGTTTGAACAAATGATTACAACAAATTATTTATGTTTATTACTTAAGCAACAGAAAAGAAAGACAAATGGTTTTAAAGGACAGAAAATTAACCTAAAATATTTTTGGTAACTTACAAAAACCAACTTATGTGACTACTAAAGCTCACTCTGGTCTCCAAGCAATAAAACTTAAACGTGTTTTCTCCTATAACAACCAGACATCTACAATACTTGAGATAGAACTACAACCTATTAAAATCCATGAGCACTGATAATGTTTTATCTGAAGTACAATTATTAGAGACCTGACAAGGCTGAGCTTTTCCGCTTTGTCTGATCCAACCTGCCAAACAATCAGCTAGATAATCTAAACGTTGGAAAAAATGCATTTACATAGGTTTAAACCAAATCAAGATGAATAATTCTTTAAAAATGCAGGGGGAAAAAAACCTAAATGACTCAAATATCGTGAATACTTTGAATTAAAAGCAAACTAATGGCTAGCTTTCCGACAATGTACAAAACATGACCAATTTTTAAAAATGTGTGGTACTAAAAATATTCAAAGCCTAAAAGCTCACTTTGTGTTGGAGATAATGTGATTAGCTTTCGGTACCATACCAAAGATTCAAATTAACATTCAAGAAAAGTATCTAAAATAAACAGTTTGTATTAGTTAATGTGAAAATGTTACATGTCATCTAAAGACAAGGAAGCATGCTGTAGCTGAAGAGATGAACGCTCAGTTCTCTGAAAGTTAAAGCTAAACCAATAAGCTTCAAATATAATGGGATGTTAGGCTTTTTCACTAGAGATATTTCAGGAAAATAGAAAAAAAATGCATTTAAATGAGGTATTATGCAACGTATATTATCAAAATATTTAAGTGTGTCATAAGCGAGTACCAAAAAAAAGAAGAAAATTGATAGTTTTGGTGCATTCATTAATTCTTGTTTGCAAGCTAATGCGTGAACAGAATAAACTGCAGTATATACCTAATTAAATCTCCCCTCATCAACAACTGCAGGTAAAATGTTTCCAGCATGATCAGTTGGCTAAATTTAATCCCAAAAGAGCGAGCGAGGCCTGTTTGCTACTGGAGTAGCAGATCTTGTTCTGCCTCTAGTTTGGCTGCTACTGCTGTATCTGTTTTTGTAAACAAATACCTTCCTCTTATCAGCACATAAAAAACCAACAGAAATTACAAAATGCTCAATAATTTCACATTTAGGTTACTCTATCTGTATAAATTACTGCATCACTCAGGGGGGGAAACATTTGCATCAACTGAATTATAAATGTAATTTAGATAGTTATCAAACTTTAGGTTTGTGGTTGGCAATTAAATAGAGCAAATGGCCACACAGACGCTCTTAAGATTTGCTAGCTAATAATAATCCTTCACAAACTTCAATTGGACAATCTTTTATCTCCCAACAGTTCTGCCTACGTGTAAATCAGTTTCCAGGACTGGAAAATATGCTTACAATGCAAGTGTAAAAATGCAGAATTGGGAGTTCAGATTTAACTAGTTTTAATAAACGGTTTTCCAATACTAAGAGTAAGTTATTAGCGAAAGTGCAATCGATTCAGAAATCAATTAAGTTTATACCTTTTCTCTGATGCTTAAATATAACAAAACTCTTTTTTTTTCTACTTTGCATTGATTATATTTTCTTAAAGGCCTAATAAAAAATATTTAATGGAAACACCAAATTCAGAGTGAACTGGAGGCAAACTGGGCCTTCTCACGTGACCGCTAGCCTCCACAGACATGCTGCAAACTTGCAAAGTCACCCACAATCTCATTTGGATAATGGGTTACTTAGCAACTGGTGCAGACGCGTAAGACGTTTAATCCGGTGTTACTTTGTTCACTTCATTTCCTAAAAAGGCGAAGCCCACGTTGTCGCCCAGCATTTTTAGCCAAGAGGCTGACAGGCAGAGCTCGCCACCTGTGAAAACATGCTAGCTTGCTAGCAGCTACATCTGGCCGAACGTGCTTAGTACACGAAGATAAGGAAACAACAACCGCCGGCAGGAGATATTAAGTGTAAAAATGTTAAATAAAATATGAATATGAGAAACATTTGAATTCTTGAAAAAATACACCAGCCATCGGGGCCCGTGTCACTGCTGAGCAGGTGGGCCGTACAGAAACACGCAGCAGTTTCCGTTGACTTTTAAAATGACAAATAACTGCTGACAGTCGTGGTTACTTAGCAACAAAACAACCCCGTGTTGAAAACATACATTTTCGTTTCGCATTCATGGCTAAAAACAGAGTGTCGGCAGCGGTAAACACGGCTGCCTCATTTGAATGGAGCAACACGGGGCCTGTTAGCAAGCGTTGCCATGCTGCTAGTGTTTCAATGAGGCTGCAGGTGAGGGGGGCATTAGCAAGCACTTTTCCGTACTCACGCTTTCAATGACACGACTGCTTTAATGTATTACACGACCGCACCTCATTAACTGAAAAACTGTCACACACAGTTAACGAGTTAGTCGCGGATGGCATACGAACGAAAGACGCTGTTGTGTCTGCGGCATTAAGGGAACGCTAAATCTGTTGGGAGTTGTTTGTTGCTAACGCTATCTTAGCTTAGCTTGGCTACCTGAGTGCTGGAAGAAGCCATGCTCCCG
Organism: Orestias chungarensis; assembly: GCA_032876305.1. NCBI lineage: Eukaryota > Metazoa > Chordata > Actinopteri > Cyprinodontiformes > Cyprinodontidae > Orestias > Orestias chungarensis. The sequence continues at coordinate 2,327,978 of JAVLVB010000768.1, read as the reverse complement.
GTGAGATTTTCACTCCTCCGCCGCAGAGTTGAAAACTTCCCCGGGATGGTTTTAGCTGGCTTGTGATGACAACTACAAGCGGTGCTCTACTTCGAAGTCATTGTCAGGTGTCCAACAGTAGGTGTTTCTGATCCATGTACAGCATCAGCTCTTCACGCTGCTCGCCTGGCCATCGCCGCCATTTCCATCGGTTGTAGAGGCAGCGTGAGCCTGGGAGTAACGGCAATCACTTCCGGTGATGGCTGACTTCACAAGTCAAAATAAAAGCCTCTGTGTTTAGTCACTGACTTGGTCTTCGTGGGAAGAAACATTTAAGAGGGTTAAATAATAAACTACGACACAAATTACAAAAACCATATATGATTCTGACTTTAAAGCTCGAATTCTGAAAAATGTCAGAATTGTGAGATCAAAGTCAAACTTTTATATATATATTTTTCTTTGAAACAGCATTTATTGTAGACTAAGAATATGTGGAGCATGCTTTTAAAGGGTTAGGGTTGCATTTGTGGCCTAGCTGTTTTTAAATTGTTACCGAACAGTTTAAAACACATTCTAACATTGGCTTTCAAGCTTTCTTTTACGAAACATATGCAAACCATCCAACCATTTAAACAAATAAACATTAGGAGGTGCTTGCTCTTGTCTGTAATGTTGACCTTTTTCAGGTAGTGACTAAAGAAATTGTATGTTACAAATTTTTTAACTTAATAGTGATCTCATGTAAACACAGAGTTTATGTTTCCAATGTTGGACTTCGGTTCTTTGTAAGAAATGTATGCTTTCTTTAAGTTTTCTGCATAGCATGGAAAATATTGCCTATTTGTTGTGCTTCCTGTGCTGTCAAAAAAGTAATACAATAAATAGTCAGTTTTTCACATAAAATACTTCACACGGTAAATTGAGGTTAAAAATGCATAATTGTTACATATTAACCTGTTTCTCATTGAATAACATAAACAAGAGACAAAATATCACACGTATAAATATATAAAATAAAATAAGTAAATTATTGGTAGTTTCTAACTCTGTTTCTTATTTTAGTATCTTGACTTCTTTACACCTATGAGGCATAGGCAATGTATAACTAAACAGTAGCAAATCTTGAAGAATGGCCCACTAGTTGAGCCACTCGTGCCATCCCATAACCAGTCTTCCAAGCTTGCACAAAGCAAATAAACTAGTCGATCTATTATCAGGAAGATGCAGGGGTTGCCTACTCAACACACAGGCATGCAAACTCCCCACCAACTGTAAATACACAAAAGAAATCAAAAACTTGATCAATTTACAAATAAGCAACATGTATTTTTGTTCTGTGCTCAACTGTCCCCTTTGTATTTCCACCCTGGGCAACTACCTATAAGGCCTATATAAAAAAAACTACCAGTAGTATGAAACTTATTTTTAATCTAAATATAGTGGATAAATGGTATCCCAATTTATTTGTTAAAAAATAAGTTACACGGTAACGTATATCACGAGTGTGAGAGATTTATGTAGTCAATCCAAGTTTTGGTATCTGTGAGAAAAATTGACAAACTAGGGTTTAGACTCAGACTCATGATCACAAATAATTTCCGAGTTAAGATGGCAATTGGAAATAACACCGACTGATCCAACATTGTTTTCCATTTGTAAAGTATTTCATGGTGACATTTATTTTGAAAGGGATATTTTCGTCGCCGGAAGTGATTCGAGTAACACGATTACACTAGTGAGCACGACGCCTAACCTCGTGCTGTTCCCAGGTTTGTCGTGAATCGCAGATCTTTGCACTGTCGAAGTTAATTCAGTCATAAACAAGTCAACCTTTACCACCACTCCCGATGTGTACATGAAGTCCAATAGTGGTTTTCAAATATTGTCCCAATGAAACAATGCAAATAAAAAGTAATTATCTCCATTAATTCACAAATTAGTTTTATTAAACCTGACTAAAACTCTTTTTGGTGATCCCGCGTTTGTAAAAACATGTCCCCATCCTCTGACACCGACAGTCCTTTCCAGAATTTACTCAGTGGAGATAAAAGTTTCACACAAAACAGAACTCTCGCAAGAGGGCGTGGCTTAGCACAGGTGAGACGACGAGGAAGTTGGTGGGAACAGGTGAGCAGTGTTTGCTGTAAACAACGAAAGGTAAGGCCGGGATTTAGGGGAGGAATCAAACTATGTTTTAGGTTCTTCATAAAATCAACGTCGCGTCAGTATTTAAATAAGGGTTGGTACCAATTATGAGCTCCAGCAGAAGTATCCCTGTTGGCTGTTCTAATTTATTGTTTAAAGCTGTTGAGTTTGGTGGCATATGGATATATGATTTTTGTGCCTGGAAACGTCAAAATACTTTTAAAAACTACATAAATATGTATATATGTCAATTATTTCCTATAAACATAAATCCATGTCTTTACATGCGTCCCAGACTGACACAAATTTCCCTGGTTATATAACGTTGAGTTTGAGATTTTCCTGCTTAAGTTCACATAGCATCACTTCATGTGTTTTCATGTGTTATTCAAAAACACAGACTAATCAGAGAGATCATTGAATTAATTTAACCGATGATTTTAGTCAAATTAAGAAAGTCGCATGCACAACGATAACTTTGTTAAAAAGTCAAATGATGATGACAAAGCCATAGCAAGGTGTGCATCTGATGGGTTAAACCTATAGATTAATGCAAAAGGGCTTGAAAGGTGTGTATCCAGGCACAACACCAAAACACTTTAATGCAGACAATTGAAGCTGCTCAGACAGTAAAGGTGCACAGAGTTAGACGAGTTCTGTATAGCACTAAAAGGAAACTGAGTGAAGATGAAACCAAAACTCTAAAAGCAACATAACAATAAGATTACAATTTGCACCTGAGAAGTAAGAGGCAAGAGGGGTGTTTTGCACTTTCAAATGGACTATGACCAGTGTCCTGTTAAATTAGTTGCAAAGTGGCTTAAGGTCAACAAAGTCAGTGTTTCAGGATGACAATCACAAAATCCTAAGCTCTGTCATAGGAAATAGACCTACAATTATGTGTGTGTGAGCAAAGCAGCCTTCTGACTTGAGTCAGTTACATTAGTTATGCCAGGAGGAAGTGGCCGAATTTCGACCAAACTAACGACAAAATTTTAAGTAAGGTCCAGGAATGCAGGAACATCTCTCTCTCAAACTAGAGTAAGGAAAATGAAAAAACAATGTTAGTAAGTACTAATTGTTCAAAATCACAAAACATTTTGTAAAATGTAGTCAGCCAGTGAGCAAGAAATTTTATTGTTAAGGTTTTTATACAGAACATGAAAAAATCCGGTTTTATCTGTAGATATACCTCCTTACTGCTTTGCTGCTGACAGCGTCTTGTAAGCAAACTCTTCTTGCGCGAGCCAACCGTCCACTCTGTTGATTGGAGTCAGTAATAGGATTCATGTCCGTAATCTTCTTCAGCAGGCAACGGAAGATGCCAGACCGGGAAAGACACCATCAGAGGAGTGATGTTTCCACAGAGTACAAAGACAGGGATTACCCGCACAGGGGACATCACTCTCATTATGAGAACACGAGGCATGGCCAAAACCCAAGAGTTGTGGAGCAGCGGGTCAGCAGTGACAGAAGAACAAGAGAGAACAGAAAGAGAGAAGGGACAAGTCCTCCATTTCACAGGGGGGCAGCCCCATACATAGATCATGTAGAACCCTCAACATTGTAAGAAAACATCAACAAAATGTTTTAAATGGCAATAAATGTCTTGTTACACCTCTGGAAAAAACAAACAATAAAAAAAATGTATCGTCTTTGCAGGCCCACAGAAACATCCCTGTATAACACTGACGTTAATCAACAACACCATAGAGAAGTTACCTACAATTTAAGATACCTCCTAACAACCAGAGGCAAGTATATCTAATATAAAGTGACTATGAAGCTCAAAATTGTCACAGTTTAATATTTCAGTTTATTACCAAATAGCAACAGATCTGCAATGACAGGTGTCTTTCAGTTTATTTATGGGGTTTATTTTGACAGTAAACTTATTTGCTTTAAATGTACATAATGTTCTTAAAATGTATTAATTCCTACAGAATAAAAATGGCCTTTGGAAACTATTTTTGCTTGTTTTGTATACCCAGGTTTGAGTTTTAAGGGTTGATCTCATGGCTTACTGTTTCATGTCTCTCAGGTATCTGCCAGCTCATGGAGATCTCTGTGAATCTTCTTATCATAATCTGCGCTGGTGTGCCATACAACAACAACGGGGGTTACCGCGACCTGGCCAGCCTTGGGGGAATCTACTATTATCACTTTGGAGGCGCCAACGCCTTCACTGGAGCTGATGCAGACAGGGTTAAGGAGCTTGACCGGCTCTTCAACCAGCTCAAGAAGCCCCCGTATGTCTTTGCGATGGTCTGCTGTGGGATTTTGATGATTTATGCCTGTGTTATGCTGGCTCTGGGGGTCTTCCGGGTCACTTACCGCTGGCCTCCTGTGCTGCTTGGGGAGGCTGTTGTGAATTTTCTCATTAGTTTGGGTTATATCGCAGGCCTGGTGTTCTACTTCCTGAAAATACAAGAAACCTACCAAACCCCCATCTGTCAGGAAAGGGAGCAAATGTACAAGAGCAAAGGACATAACGGCTTTGAATGCAGCTTCAATGGTGCAGATATCGCAGGAGGACTTTTTGGGGTAGCAGGGATTTTTGCTTTCATCTTTGGTGGGGTGTTTGCATTCAGAGCCTTCAGATTAATGCGAGAGCTGAACAAAGAAAGAACCAATCAGCAAAATCCTATTTAAACAGACTCTTCTCGCTCAGAGTAGATCAAAACCTTTTTTGTGTTTCCTGTGTACATGTTTTAATACATACATTTTTTTATGTAAGATTAAAAACTTTTTTGTTCTTTAATTCTTTATTCTTTATTTTTACTTTTGTACTCAGCATAATTGATTGTAAATGTGAAAATTAAAAGCCTGAATAGTGTATGAAATTTATATTCTGGCATTTAAAAATAGGCCATTTATATACATATAATTTTTCTTTCCAGATCTAAGATGTATAATGGAACATTTAGACTCATAATAGAATCATTATACATTTTTGTATGAGATTACGATATAAATTACCAACCCTTGTAACCCGGGTTGCTTAAACTGATTTGTGTGAACATTTGAAATAAAGCAAGGACTACTGCATTTATTATCTATGCATTTCTAAATTTCCCCAGTAGATGTCATCTACTTTGTTTAGCAATGCAGTTACAGTCTAGGGCACATGGTTGAGTATCTGCACGTTTTAATGCTATAAACAGTATTCTACGTGGAACAGAAAACTACCCAAAGCTAACAGATACACTAATAACGTGAGATAAAACCATTATCTGTGTTGGTTAAGGTTTAGAGACACCACTTTTTCTTAGAAAATAAAAATTAATTTTCATTTAAAAGGTTGTGTTTTAGTGATTAATAGGATTGAAATCCAAGTAAATTTATAAATAGAGGGAAACACTTTTACAAACCTTTCTGGCCTTTTTTTTCTTATAGTTTAGAAATTTGAGTCTAATTATGAAGTAAACAGAAGGCATATTTTTAATTAAATGTACTTGGTGGCTGAAAAGGATTTTAGACTAAAATGAAGACTGGACAAAACTATTCAAAGTAAAAAGTTTTATTGCTACTTGGCTTAAAGTTAATTGAAAAAAAGCTCCTTAAAAAGGAAAATAATAGCAGCATCTGAAATAAAAAAAGATCTTTTATTTCACAGAGGGTTCATATAAGTCTGAAAACAGCAGTGGTATTGTTTGTAACTCAACATATATTTTGGCAGCAATCCGCATGCTTAAAAAAAAATGTTAGAAATGCTTCATTTTTTTACAAATAAATCATTTTCTGTATATAATGAATGTTTCCTTAGTTGAGTCTTATTTATCACATGCTTCCAGTATGAAATACAGTTAGTTTGTACCCTCAACGGTACAAACTAAACTTTTATCATTGACAATTTTTCTGAGGAGTCCCTATGGGTTTTCTATATCGAAGATGAAGATAAAAATGTTCACAATGCGCTGAAGTCCTAAAATAAGCATCAAGCTTCTTGGCGTTAAGAAAAAAACAAGCATGTTTAAAAAATAATCTGTAGAAAGGAAACATGACATTAAACGGGTAACTTTGGTCACGTGGTACGGTTGGAGCGCCTCTGTTCACTTTCGTTCACAGATCACACAAAGTTACAGTCAAGCCATTGGTCACACAGGCATGCATGCACTTCACACTACACAGAAGCATAGATACTTTGCAAGCTTAGATTTAGTTGTGCAAAGAGGAATTACTCCTCCAAAATTGCTGAATTAAACATGAGAATACACTGCTGTCTGCTTCAATTTGTATACTCACATCAATGTGTGAGAAATGGTTTAAGAATATAGTGCTGATTTTTGTCTCTTGAACCAAAGCACGTTCTTCACAGCCCCCTTTTCCTGTTTCGGTGCACACTGATTATATTTGAATGAATGTATTTGAAGCTGTAAAAAAAAAACAGTTTAGGAAAATACAGCCTTAGTCAGGAGATAGACACAGTTTAAGAGGGTCATATTGTGTCAAAAACCAACTTAGTTGTTTTGGGGAACACTACAGAAAAATGCTATATTAATTTCAGACTGGCAACAGACCACAGAGACAGCAGGTTAAAGGGAAGGAGCAGGATCACAAAAAAATGCTCTATGAAACATATAAACACAACCCCAACTACATCATACATACACACAGTACTCGATATTGAGACATTTTAAGTGACAGGATTTATGTGGTTTCAAGTGGTAAAGTGACACACTCATGACATTTATATTTACAGTTGACACGTTGCATATTTTACAAGAGAACTCAAAATTTCACACTATTTTGTTAAACCTCTGGGAAGGTTCAAGCTCTCCTCTGTCGACTTGCACAATCATTATCTGTCTCAGAATATCTGCAGTGTCCATGAATGTCTCACCGACTTAGGTTCAGTTGTGAGTCGCATTGGTCGGATCGTGGACGTCAGAACCATACAGTGCCGTGTGTTTGGGATCTCCAACACAGGCCGATAAAGTGACAAGAATTAATTATTAGCCTTATCAAAGTGCTCCGTGGGTAAAATGTGTACTTTTATAATCTTAAAAAAATATTTCAAGGTAATATGAATGATACAATGTGACACTATAATTTTTATTATATTTTAAGGGAAATATTTTGTTTTGAAATCTGCTGTAAAAACTCCTAGGCAATAAAAATCAGCAAAATATCTCATCTTAGCAATGAATATAAGCAACAATATATGTTTGATCTGATTTCTGAAGATGATTAAAAAAGGTAAAGACTGCATAGAAATGGCAGGTATAATTGAAGAAAATGGAAACAAACATACGCTGGAAATAAATGTCTTGTGACAATTATGCCAAAAGCTGTTGTATATGTACTGATATTACGTTCGGCTATCTTCCCTTTTTGTTTCAATGTTTTCATTTACGAGAGACAATGTGTTTGACTGGGAAAGCCAAATATTCGCAGGACATGTCGTTAAACAGTTAAACACTAAGTACAACATTCGTGACTGGAGATTTTTAATGTTTTTTCCTACAAAGTGCTCGTACCAGTGTTTTTTTTGTGTTAATAATACAAAAACTTGGCAAACAGGAAACTGAGGATTCCTTATTGGCAAAATCCACACACTTACTTTGCAAAAATAGATACATTTGGTCCTTCTGGTTTAAGATCTCATTCAGGTTTGTTTTTTTAAATGTTGTGGAGATTTTTTTAAATGTTGTGGAGATTTGTTGGAATCTGTACACAGATTCCAACAAATCTCCACAAAAGCTGCAATGAGTTCATCTAAGCATCAAAATGTCATGGCTGAACAAATTGTGTTCTTCTTCTCGTTAACTTCAGTAAAGGAACTCATTTTATTATTACTTGGCAAAACAGAACATACTGTAGATGGCCAACCCAAAGGACTTCCTTTAAACATTATTTTGATCAGCTTTAAGGCAAAAATGTGTATTTTCTGCTATGGAACACACTTTGAATTACAAATCTACTGCCATTACGAGCAAAGTAGAACAAAAACTCTATAACTAATATGATAATCACAGAAAACAGCAATTACCAAACATTGGCGTACTGATAATTATTCCTCTGATAATTTCATTATAAATATGATTACAAGTTATATGCCTAGGTACAGAAACGTTAGTATTTATAATCACTACAGGTAAAAAATTATAAAATATTTTATTATAGCAGCATAATATCAAATAAAAAAGACAAATCAAACTTTTAATTAAGTGCATGTACTTTTAGGGGTGAAATACTGTAATAAACCATTCTTTCTTACAAACCTGCCAGTTCCAATGCCTACCTAGAACCCTATTAATCTAAATGAATAACTGATACTTTCAAAATTGTTATATAACCCTTTTAAAAAGACAACTTTTTAATTAGTATTTTTTTTAGTTCTACTTGAATAAAATTTGTTTTAAGCAATATGGGTGCCTAAAAGGTTTTTGTTGGCCCTGTGGAACTGCATGTAATATTGTAAAAGATGCTACTAAAGCTTTGGAAGATGAGGAATACAATATTCAGAGTGACTAAATAATGAAGTCCTTCTGGTGTTCAATACAACATATCCCTTTTGCTCTTATTTGATTAAATATGTGCCGAAACATAAGGACTCATTAACCAATGATGAAACGTATAGCACATATGGAAATGTATGTAGACAAAACCCCAAATTCAAATGGTATCAAGACAAGATAAGCCTCTACAGGGCTGGACTGGGAGATTGTTTCAGGCCAAGAGTCAGTCATGTAACCAGGCCACCCTGGGCTTGCCACGCATGCATGTTCCCACACATACATGTTCACTCCCACACCTAAATGCATGGGCACAAGCAAAACGCGTTTGTGCATGGGCGCACACACACTTATAGTAAATCCCCTTTTAAAAGGCCACCTAGTAGACCTACTGTAACTTCTGAGGTTGTAATATACAGTAACTTTACTGCTGTTAATGCAATAGTACTAAGATAATAAAGATTTTACACAATAATAGGTGTCTAAGTTAGAGCTTTACATAGTCAAATCATGTAAAAAATCAACTGCCTCAGTGGCACATTTCAGGGAATACTAATGAACCCCAACCTACAGTAAATCCAAGATTGGAATATACAGATGGTCATGTTTGATCTGGGATACATAACAGCAAATCAGCAGCAGACAGAAATATTCAACAACACAATCACTTAATAGAATAATGCCAAATTGCAAAGAAAGCTATTATTACACTTGAGAGCCATTTATGTCAATGCTAGCTTCTGGTAGTGTTCATGTGATGTTTCTCTACTGTAGAAATGGTTTTGTAACTTCTCCCAAATGCTCTACTTCTGCTGAAGTACCAGCAGGACTGGTGTCATCATCATCACCACCTTTGAATAGCAAACAAATGTTTACAGTTTTTCCATAAACTGTATTTCATACATTAAGATTACATGATAATGATAAGATTATATCCGATTAGCTGGAAAAATAATTAATTTAAAAAGTAAAATAATAATAATAAAGTGGCGTGTAAATCAGTGATTTTAACTTCCCAGTCCTTATCTTAATTTATAGACTAAACTTATATAGGCTCCATATTTACACTGTAGACTGAATGTGTGCAGCCTCAAGTTCCTTTACGGGTCTCTGTTTAAACTTTAAAAACCAACTGTTGGTACAAATATATTATTACAATTTAAAAATATATATTTAACCTTAAAATAATATTGGTACCAACATTTTGTGTGTGCGTGTTTTGTTTTTATAACTTACTTGTCTTCTTTATTTTTATGTTACTTTTCTGCATTTTGCAGCGTCCTCCTCCAGCGCCTTTCTCTTTTTGTCTCTCTCCCTCTCTGTTACTTTTACCCCATCAGGAGACCCGAGTCGCTTCTCCTCCCTTCTTGCACCGCTCGCTCGTTGCGCGAGCCGTCAACAGACACACGCCTCGCCCCATCCTCCACAACTGTGTGGTTGATACGGATGTTTGGGGTGGGTCTTAATCGAAATAAACCAATCATCTTTCCCTCCTCACATGCTGCTGGCCTGACTGCCTCTATGGTTGTCCCAGCGCTGGTCTGTTTATCTGATATTCGAACTGCCCGGACACTTTTTTTTTTTTTTAAATACAGAAACGCAGGCAAGCTGGCCAATATTAGGCCGGGCCTTTTGAATACTCCCGGTTCTCGCTATGGTCAGTCCGGGCCTTAGCCTCTATAACTTAGATTTTGTCCCCTGAAGATTGGATGGATAACTTTTAATTCTTGGTTCAAAAAAGGAATTGTTCTGATTCATTTATATATTGTTCAGTTCAAGTCAACTGACTTTTAGTTCTCTCATTCAGTTATGAACAAATGTTAAGATTGCTTTGAAAACTACAATTTACTTCAACTGCCCACAATCCGATGAGCTTAAAACCAATTTTTAAGACCAATGTTTGACAGAGCAAGCAGAAAGATAGAGAAAATGAATAAAATGCATTGAACAAATGTGAAAATCTTTTGTTGGGGGCTTGTTGTTTTTTTAGCATTTCTGTTCAATATAATTAGCACCAGCAGACTCAAATGTTAAGTAATAATAATAAGAATTAAGAAAAACATGAAGAGAGATTTCAAACAAGGATAGATTATCTAATTTATTTGTTTAAACAAACTAATATAAGAGTGTTCAAATCCCCTAAACTCCAAAAATGTGGTTTTATTCTCCTGAATGTATCTTTTATGCAGATTATTCATGATAATTAATTGTTCACTAGTACTATAGCTTGGTCAAGCTTAACAATTTTAGTGTCAAATGGCTCAAAGGGGCTAAGTAGTGCACTTAATGTTTATCCACTAATAACTGCCGACGGATTTTAACTCGGTGATTGATTCATTTTGAGATAAAATAAAGTATAATAAGTACAATTTTAGCAACACTGGGCCAATAATTCAACTCTTTTTGATTATGGTATCTTCCGTTCCTTCAGTTAAACATATCGACTCTAAAATCTAAAGGTATACTTTGTGCCCTTTGAATTATCCCTTAAAATCTATCAAAGAACCTCATTTGTACCTTTAAAAACAACATCTGTATCATAGGGTATTTTCCTTTAATCTAACTTTGGGTAAAATGTTAAACTCTAGCTCTCATTTTGGAAGCCACTAAGAAAAGAGTTGTAACTACCAGCATATCTCCTCAGCAGACAGTAAGGTGTTTTGGGAAATAGTGCTGTTTAATTATTTTATCTACTTAAACAGCTGTAATTTGTGGTAAAAAAGTAAATGTTAAAAGGAGGTCCACATAAAGATGTCTAATGATGGTTTAGTGTAGTTGAAAGGTTTGAAGGTTTTTTTGCTGCTAAATTTTGGATAATTTAAAAGTCAAGTTTTCAATATATTGTTCAGTGCTAAAAAAAAAACTAACATTAATAGGGATAAAAAGATGTCCATGGACGTCCAGTGTTTGGAAAGACCATGGATGGTCCCAATATGACAAAAAAAGCAGTGATTCCAAACCCTTAACCTGGATGTGTTGAGCTCTCTGATGTGTCATCTGTAGTAGGCACTTTTTCAAGCTTCAGCACTAATCAATCTCTGCAGGACCTGAGACACCTTTGGGTTCCTGGTAGGGAGATTGACCAAATCTTTTCTGCACCCATCAGATTGCTTAACCTTCCAAGTAAAGGGAAATGCTGTTAACATGTTGGACATGTGGAAATCCTAGTCAGTCCTATTGTGGTGGATACTCATAAACTTCGGTTTATGTCTCTTAATGGCACATAATCAGTCATTAACAGAGTTCTAAAGGCTTTCCTTGTCTTTTGGAAAAAATATTAAACCAGCTGTAGAAGACAGTCCCACATTTTCAGAATGGCACAAATAGACTCAAGCCACATGGGTATCCCAGTGTCCTAGAGAGCTGTATCATAGACTTCCTGTTGAAGGACAGTAGTGAGGCCTAACCCTGAAACTGAGTTGGAGGAAAACACAGGAGGGTGTGGTTGTTCCCACAGTGGATCTTTTTCACAAGTTGGCGTCGCCGGTGTGTAGATGCCGGTGACGAGAAGGCTCTGGCCTTTGAGCTGCTCCCTAACCTCCTGCTCAAGACCAGGAGGCACAATTAACTGGTCCTCTGGATCCTGCTGAGCCGGGGCCGTGAAGTATCCCGATTTCTTCTTAGGCGCCTCCAGCGCCACTTCAATAATATTATGACTGTCTTCCAGGGCCACCACAGAACCATTGGAAAGCTTCTTACCAAACAGGCTAGATGTGGAGGGTGACTTCTTGAGGTCTCCATTCTCCCTACCACACACAGCCAGCAGACAGCCGTTTGTAGCAGAAACCACAACACTCTTTTGTCTGCTCATTTTACCATTGCGATTTTCATGATTCCGCTCCCTTGGGCTCTCAGGGGCCCCTGGCCGGAGCTGGAAAGCACAGCAGTGAATGTCTACCTCAACCTCTAATTTTCTACCATTTGTGATGACACCTTCAAGGGGAGCATCATCATCACTGTCCAATCCATTATCTGACTGGTTGCTTGAGAATGTAGCACTGGAAGGCTGGCGCTGGAAAACACCAGGGTGGGTTGATGTTGCAGCTGGACCTGGCACCATAATCCCACAGGGTGTTGGAGCAGGATGGAGGCTGCAGCCCCTCTCTGGGCGACATGCAGAGCCAGACGATGGATGCTCATCTGAAGCAGTGGACCCTGCCTCGCTGCCCATCTCGGAGGCTGACGCCTCACTGCAGATCTCAGTACCAATACCACTGCTAGACGAAAGGGTCCCTGGATCACTGGGGCATGGAGTCACGGACACCGGCATAGGGGCAGGCGTTGGACCCCGCGGTTCATCGTTCAGCACTGGCAACTCACAAGTGCAGCTGTCTTCACCAACAAGCAGTGACACCACCACAGCCCCAATGTTGTCCTTGCAGCCATAACTCTGGGCAAGGGAGCACAGTTTCCTGGCTGCAGCACATGGATCCTGTACGGCCTTCACGGTGTACACAGCCTCCTCATAGGAAACTTGCTCAAAAAGGGCCCGGTTCCCCAGAATCAGAAACTCATCCTTGGCACAGAGCAACTCAGTCAATACCCAGGGCTTTGGAAGCACCCAGGGAGACAAATAGGAGCAGCCCAACAAACGGGAGCAGCACGTTACTCCACTCACTTTGTTATCCTAGAAAAGAAATACGGGCACAAGAACATAGCATCACATATTTACATATACAATATATGTAAATATGTGATGCATATATAAATATCTCAATTTAGAATGAGTATTACCTCTGTTATGATGGCTTTATTGGCTTTAACCCTCTGCATTTCTTCTGTGGAGCTCTCCAAGCTGAAAACCTTCGAGAGCTGTACAGGCCGTCCATCACGACACAAAACTGCCTGGCATGTGCCTATGTTAGCCACAGTAAGGCTAAAGCAGCCCCCAGACTCGGACGTCTCATGGTGGATGTAACACAACAAAGCAGAAGCACCTAGCTTTTGTCCGGCCATGCCAAGTTTCCTGTTCAACAAGTACAAAGCTCTAAATAACCTGTTCTGCTAAACATCAAAACAAATACACAGTTTGTTTGTTTTACCTGTGTGAGGTGAAAAAGGTGTTGCACATATACACTGTGTCGATACTGGAGTGCTGTAGTTCTTCACAAAGCACATCTCCCATGGTGCACTGCAAGAGCCGGGGTACTTCCTCATTGCGGTCACCATCAAAGATCCCATAACACCCCTCGCCACCATCTCCAAAGCGGTCCATAGCCAGCACAGAAACACACAACCTGTTCCACAAAAGCAAAGCAAACTTCAGAAAGTGCACCAGACTGTCCAGGAGTTGGCGGATGCTTAAATCCAGGTCTGGGAGGAGATCCCTTGGAGACCACCCACCGTCTAATCAGGAGCATCCCCAGGGGTTGTAGGGAAGACGTACTGGCACGTGGAGGCACCACAAAATACTGAGACTCATTTCGACTTGTTTTAAGGACATTATATCTAAGTTGGATCAACCTCTAGTGTGCTTTTTCACTTTAATTTTGTGTGTGACTCCAAATCCAGGCCTCCATTGGTCAATATATTTTAATTCCATTGATGATTTTTGTTTGATTTTCCTGTCAGCACATTCAACTTTGTGCAGAGTAAAGTATTCAATGTCAATGTTTCATTCATTCAGATCTAGGATGTTATTTTAGCGTTAACTTTGATTTTTTTGGGCAGTGTATATTACATTTATATAAAAAATCTTATTTTATAATTTGGTCAGCTTTTACTCACACTTTTATTCTTAGGTTTCTTGTATTTTCTGTTTCAAAACTGACATTTAAGTCTAAACCGTTTTTTAGTTTTAGCAGTTTCATATGGTATAATTTTACATAAGCATTTGTCAACAAGCCAGGAAAAATTTAGTTTTATTGCAAAATCCTTTTAGACATCTTTTTTTCTATTTCAACATTTGCCTTCATAGGTCGTCACATAGAATCATTTGTCTCCAAGTGTCGTGTGTCTATTATCTGCAACATGCACACCAACTAAGTTCTTGTCCTATTTCATCACATTCATACATCTCGTTTTAGGTCATCCCCTCCCCCCCCTGCCCTGTGGTTTCAACCCAACTTCCTTTAATCAATATAATCATTGTCGTTTCGTTCAACATGTCAAAACTATCTCAGCCTGACCTGTCTTTATCTTCAAACCTTTTAACACATGCTGTCCCTCTGATGTACTTTCTCATTCCTGATTCTATACATCCTCTTGTTAAAGACAAGCCCAACATCTTAAACTCTCTTCAACCTTAATTTCTGCCACCTGTCTTTTCCTAATTTACACTTTCTCTAAACCACACCACATTGAACAAATGTTAAGAAAATTTTGGAAAAAAACACCCAGGGATAAGAAAACACTATGACTTGGAAAAAACGAGGAAAACGAATAATATATCTTTTGTACAGTGCTACACATTATATCCAAAATAACTGACTGATATTTTGGTACTTTACAGGGACAAACATTAAAGTTTTAAATACAATGATATTAGACTAGAATGCATTTGCACTTATGCGCTTCATTAAGGCACATTTTCTTATATTCTACAGGGGTATGATTTATTTAGTTTCTGATAGTATAGGCACTGTCTGCAAAAAGTAAAAAAATGAAAATATTGAGAAAACAAAACACACTTGTTTCTTTGGCCTCTCATCTCGGAGTAACCGTGCTTCCAGAGGGTCGAGGGAGCCAGGGAGTTGCCAGGTGACAGGGTCGATTTCTGGTCTAATTTCAATGTGGTAATGTGACTGCAGAAAAATTGAGAATAGGCAAAAGAAGGTGTAATAAATGCATAAACACAGTTGTGTTGTGTTCTTATGGTATTTATTTGTGTTGTTTCCAAACTAATCTTGTCCTGTCTTCATTGTTTCTGTTTCCAAGAGACAATATCTATTTTGATATTATGATTTGAATGAATTGAAATTATTTAATTTTAGAAATCTTAAAACTTGGAAAATCTGACCCACCTGAAAAGGTTGAGGGTCTTGTGTTCCAATGTGAGGCTGCAGTTGCCTGTCAGATCCAGCTCTTGCAGTGTGGCAGGCAGGGATTCAGGAAGTTGAATCTCAGTGAGCTCATTGCAACTCAGATCTACAAGCTACATGTGAAAACATCCAAAGCACACATACGCTGGAACATGCTGAGGACAACTGTCTGGTATTTGGAGAGGTGAAACAACAGAGGAAACAAATCTGACCTTGATCTCAGGCAGGTTGAGAATTTCTGGGAAGACAGTTATTTGATTCGAGTGTACTATGAGAGTGTGCAGGCTCTTACAGCTGGACACGGTGGAGGGGATTGTCTTTAGCTTGTTCCCACTTAAATTTAACTCCTCCAGCAGTTCCAGTTTACTCAGCTTACTAGAAACAGAAGCAATACACATTAAATGTTAAATTAACAAATAAATAATAATGTATTCATTTCCTTAATACTTTAAAGATGAAAAACACACCTGGCTGGGAAGGAGACCAATTGGTTGTAGGCGATGTGAAGGATCCGGAGGTTCTGATGACCTACCAACAAAGTACCACAGTTCTCGTTCAAGTTGTTTCCAGTCATGTAGAGCTCCTGGAGAGTGCTGAGGCTCTCCTCTGATTGGCTGCTAGGCGGAATGCTTTCCAAAGCATTGGCTGACACATTTAAGTATTTTAAGCTAGGAATACAAAAAAAGACAAGTTTGGAGTTATCCTCGCTTAGAAAATCTAAAGAAAAACGTGGCTTGCTAAATCTTTATTCCTTAATTTATTGAAAACCAAGGATGTGCAGGACCTTACAGATAACAATTCACTCAAAAGTTACAAATAAACAGTAATATAATACATTTGCAAGCCTGCTCATTTCACAAAAATTCAGGATGTTGCCATGGCAGATGGAAACAAAGTTCTCTCTTCTTTAATAAAAGTTGCATTATTTACTTTTTACTTACTATTTTGTGATAATATAGTGCCACTGAGCTAAGTGTTACTGGTCGATGTACCCAAATCAGGTTATGAACATCTGAGATACAGCCTCTGCTACCAGAGTGTCCAAAGAGCTGAATGGTGCTGGACTGATTTTGTGTAACTGCTGAGACAATTCAAGACTGGATTTGACCTGCCATTGCAGGAAGTGAATACAGATGAATGCTTTTTTTTTTTTTACCCGCAAATGACATTTTCCTAAAATGGACAATATTAGGCACTATGCATTCATACGCACAGACAATTATTTCATATTGAACAAGATCCCAAAATCCAACTACCCTTACACAAAACTGTATGCCTTCCTATTAATAGAAAAATATGTACTGAGGAGCAGAGGAATATATTTTGATAGACATAAACCAAATTCTTACAACAATCACCCAGAGCACTTTCTGCTAGACAATTTTGGCTCAGTGAGGTCTTTGCAAAATGAAAGAAATAGGCAAAGTATAAAAGTTATGAGCGAAAATCCCCTTTACGCTGTGGTTTTTGAGCTGAAGCTTAGAGCTGAGGATGTTACATTTTTAATGGATTTTGATGAGATTTTTCAGATGGATTGTACAGCTTTACATTCTCATATGTTTTATTCATTTGAGTAAACATTGGATTTTTGTGTTTTTACATTTCCTTTAAAATATCTGTTATTGTCCTAAGTTTATGATTGTACAATGTAGTATAGCAGTCTGGTGAAACATTTATAAGATGCTTGTCTAAGAAAGGTGAGATGCATTTATGTATATCTAGGAAAAGAAATGCACACTAGGCAATCGCTCTAAAAATTGCATTTTTACCAAACACGTGCAAAGGAAAAAAGTAAGTAAATCCACTTTATCCAATTTATTTGAAAGTTACATTTAATACAGGACACCTACGTCACTATCAAAATAATAATATTAAACAGTTAAATGGTCAAAATGTATTTATAAAGTAGGAAGATTCTGATTAAAGTTAACATCTAACCTCTGACTAAAAGCAATATAACAGCTTTAAAGTATCCCAGCAAGGACAAAAAATTTAATCTGAGACTGAATCTGTGAAGGTAGCTAAACTTTAGGGGAGTGTAAACGAGGCCTTTCAACCTCAAAGACTTAGGAGTTCATTTTTTAAAATTAAACTTTAAATAAAAACTTATAAAAAGGTTTTTAAAAAAAGTATAATCCTTTTGAACTGTCTACTATTTTTTGAATTATACTTTTCTAATTTCCTACCAGAAACAAACTTCGTTAAATTAAACTATTTTTAATATAAATCTGCAAGGAATATGAATAATTTAAAGCTTAGACTTAGATTATGTAGTAAGTCCTTTGCTTTTTTGATTATTTTCAGTATATTACATAATATACTGTAATATAAGGGTTTCTTGAACAGAGTATAAAATATAGCTGAAGGACCAAAATAAAAGAAAGAAATGCATAATCCATTTCAGGAATCTGCAGTGACAAAAGCATACATGCTTTTAAGTTTGATAAGTTCCTTATATTTTCCTAAATATTCTGCAGAAGAAAAAGTTGAACAAAGAGGTAAACATGTTGGCAAATGCAGGAATGATTTGCATATTCATTAAGCAGCATAATGAAGGGTGACGATAATGTTAACCGCAGTAGTTCTTACCTTATGAGTATTATTAAGTTGTTACTGGTGTGCACAAAACATTGAGCTACAATAAAACTTTATGCAATAAAATTTGAACCTGGTCATGTTTTTATACAGCCCTTACTGAGTAATAACTCATAAACACTGAGGTCTATTTTAGCTTTCAGGCTCTTTACCAAACAAAGAAAGGGGGCAAAATAAATTGGAATAATATTGACTAGTTTCATTTTTGTCCTGAAAATCAGTCCTTAATAGACGTGAGGAGATTAATTTCTTCGCAGAGGTCGCTACCATAAAAATGTCCATGTTGTAAAGTGCATTAGAGCAATTTATCAGCTAATGGGTGTTAAGTGGTTTACCACATAGGAAGTAGGAAAGCAAAAGACACTCCAGTTATGGTTGGAAATGCTACATTGATCCCGACCACATTTGCTCCATTCAATCTATATGGAGCCACATTACGGTAACCATCCACAGAGACATAACACGGGTCAGACTGCCAGTAAAAGTTTAAAACAGAGGAACATGCGGATAAGGATTTATAAATACCATCATAAAAATACTTAAAATGCAGAGGAGACTAACTTTAAGGCCTTGTAAAAGAGACTCTCTGGAAGTTCGGTGAGCTTGTTATGCTGTAGGTCAAGGGCTTCCAGCGGTATATGGTCAAGGAGGTCAGGCACTCTTTGCAAACGATTGTTTCCTGTCAGCAGCTTTCTCAAACTTAGACTGTTCAGCAACCTGTTGGAAGCATTACAAGAGAGAAATCAGAATAACAAAACATATTCAGCTGCAAATGAAGACTTAACAAGTTGTTTCCCCTTTGAGCATCATCGCTGAATTCACCACTGGGCACCACTGTCAGCCATGGTCCCTCTTTTTCTAAACTATGCATGCCAACAGATAGACCAGCACGTAGTAGTCTACAATTGTGTGGTTGTTATTATGTAAAAATATGAACAATGTGCATTGCATTTGTTTTCAAACCTTCTGAAGTACTATGCAGACCTTATTTCAATGCAAACACAGTTTTTCTTATTTATAGGATAATAGTTTAATCTATTTTTCTTTGCAATATTTCTTAAACATAATCAGACTAAAAGAAAAGTATTTGAAAAATATAAATTTCTAAATCTTGCAGCAGATTTTTATTAAATGATTATGTTTTGGAACTTGACTGACTTTCCTCTCCCTGCTAAAGACGAGCAAATCCAAACCATGATGTTGCCACAAGAAACTTTCACCGTGGATATGCAATGTTAAAGAGGATGTGCAGTGATGTGCAGTCTTTATTTTCTGTATACCCTATTTTGAGTCAGGCAAACATTCTACAGAGAAGTGTTTTTGTCTCTTAAGAAAATTGTGGTTCAAAGCTCCTCTAAAGTTACCATGGTTCTTTCCCCTGCTTTCTAATGTATGCTTATTGTTTTTATTTATGCTCAGTAAACCCTTACAATTTCAGATCATGAACTCAACCTTTGGATATTGTCTTAGAAACATACATAATAATCTATGTCTGCTTTGTCACTTGATCTCGAAAATGCTGTTTGTCTTATGTCATCTTATGTTCCCATACAAAAAACAGGGGCTTTCACTTAACACCTGCACTTATATTCATGTAAAATAGCACAGAGATGGACTTTAACTGTATTCACAAACAAGGGGACCCCTAGGAATGGACAGGATTTTATTTATTGGTTAAACTAAAATAGACTAAGTGCAATTGCATGCCGCAATTTTAGATTTTTCTTCCATCCACTTCACAATTATCCTTACTACTTTATGTTGGTCTATCACCTAAAATGAATACAAATAATTTGGCAATGCTGTGTTCAAATGGTTTTGAATTATGAAATAATACAATATGAGCACCAAAAGGGTAATAATCCCTGTAAAACAATATTGCTAACCTGGAAGGAAGTTCAGACAACAGGTTGTTTTTTACATCAAGCATCTCAATTTTTTGACAGTCGCACACCCAGTCTGGAAGGTATTCCAACAGGTTCCTGTCTCAACACACATAAAGCATATAAACAAACACTCAGACTAAGCAAAGTTACTGTTTTCATTTAAACCACTTTTAACTCTTTTTGGTCAGAATTACGCACAGGCCACCTGCATTTATTTGAATGTCATGGTTGTAGAATTTCTCCTGGCCCGTTTTCCAAGACACTCTTAGCATTCATTATTATGTGTATCATATATATATTTGTGTCATACTGAGTATGATTGTGCTAGTACCCTCCTCCTGGCTCTAATTGGCTGCCTAAACACAACCAGTGTAGTTCTGCAAACTGCAGTAGATGATTTTAATTTGTTTCACTGATTATCTGTCTGAAAAGTACCTCCACGTACCTCAGGCTCTCAATCCCAGCAGAGTAATTCCACAGCAGAGAATTAAGTGGCCCCCAGCCAGCAAGAGTAGCGAGTGGCGGCAGTCAACATCATCCAGGCCAAAGCCAAAGGAGATGTGGACAGCCGACTCACATCGATGGCCACCATGATCGTCAGTTACGCCTCAGAAAGATTTGGGCAGGTTGACAAAGGAAAAGCAAAACACAATTCTTACACCATGAGCCAAAGGGCCACCCAGATACATCATCAGCGCCAGGAGCTTTGCACCCTTAATGGAACGAGTAACATCCTACAACTTCCTCTCAGTGGTCTCACAGAAGAGTTCAAGGTGGCAAGCATCAGAAAGGCTCTACGGTTTAGGGACTCAAAGGACAGCAAAATGACAGCGGCCGGTATTGAGGTGAGGACAGAAAGAAAGTGGAAGGCCTGGGAAGCAGAGGAGCTGAGGGAGAAGGTGGCAACAGGCAGAGCAGGCTTGGGTTACTTCTCAAAGATCCTAATCAGTAAGACCCGTGGGAGGAACGACACCACCTGATCCAGCATGACGTCAGAGCACGTGTGGAAGAAGAGCGGGTGAGCAGGACAGTAGGACTATGTTAACAGGGAGCATGGACAAGGTGGGAGAGTGCATTACAGCGTAGAATCACCTGGGCAAACATCTTGCAGCCTGATTTCCAGCGGGTCTGCTTCCAAGTGCAAGCTGTCTATAATACCCTGCCAAGTCCAGCAAATCATCATGCTCCAAAGAAGGCAATTTCCTTTGTTAAAGCTGGAGAAAAACGCAGAGCAAGCCAACATTCAAAATCAGCCCTACTCCACACAGCATCTGACTGGCAGCTGCAGGTCGACATGGTTATGCAGCTGAGGTTCCCCCAGCACATTGCAACAGCATCCCTCCGCCCAGACATGGTCATGACCTCTCACTCTTTAAAACAGCAGATCCTACTGGAGTTGAGAGTGCCGTGAAAAGAGAACATCAAGGAAGCTAATGAGAGGAGGAGGGCAAAGTACCAGGAACTAGTGGAGCAGTGCAGGGAGCAAGCTTGGAAGATCTTCTACAAGCCCATAGAGGTAAGCTGCAGGGGATTTGCAGGCGGGTCTCTCTGCAAGGTCCTCAGCCGCTAGGGTATAGTAGGAGCAGCAAAGAAGAGAGTCATCAAGTCCGCAAGCTAAAACGCTGAAAATACCACCAGGGCACTTTGGATGAAGAGAGCAGATCCGTGGGCTGCTACTAGGATGCAAATCGGGCTTGATCAACCCGGCTGGGTCGACTGAGCAGTGGCGGATCTAGGAGGTGGCTACTTGGGCTGCAGCCCCGGATGTTTCCTAAAGAGCCCGGATCTCGCTCCTGGGCTAATCTGAGGAAAATGTGCAGTACTGGAGTTGACCAGAAAGTGGTAGCGTGTGGCAAACAGCACCCTGCAGAAGTGTTTCCCACTCGCCGCTACCTGCTTCTATGAGTCGAGTGCCTCTGCGGCTAATTTCAAACGGATAGGCTAGATGGCGAATATCCAAGCCCGGATCCTGAACCGAAAGTTAAATCGGTGGGAGAGTGGGGCCTCTAAGTTAAAAGTAAAACAAGAGAGAGATAAAAGACTAAAGCTGTTAAGTTAGTCTGAAGTTAGATATTCAAGCTCCATAGACTCATTGCGGCTTCGGCTCTACAGTTTCTCCCTCCTAGGAAACACTGCTGTTGGTTTAGGGATCGTCAATAAACTTCCGAACCGAACACTCTTGAGAAACGAGAATTAATAGCATTCTTGTTATGGCACACAATCAAAAAACAATACTGTGGAATTATTGTACTGGATGACAAAGACAAGGCACACCTGTTTTTATCCAAGTTTAGGCATTTTTCTATTTTCTATAAATTTGTACTGTAAATAAACTACATATTTCAATAGCTACCAGTAATACAAATCTGTGCTAAATTGTTATTCTAGATGGTACAGATGAGACATGTTTTTAAACAGGTGTAATATTTTTTTAATAAATTTTTACTGTAAAAATATAGCATGTACTTTAATAGCTCCCAGGCCATGTGACCAACTTAATATGAGTCAGTTTTAAATTGTTGTAATAGATGGTCTAGATGAGTCACACTTCTTTTTATCCACATTTAATACATTTTCTGTATTTTATTAGTTTTGTAATGTAAATAAATTGCATATTTCTTCAATATCTCCCAGGTCATGTGACCCAATCCCTTTAAATCAGTCTTAAATTCTTCTAGATGGCACAGATGAGGCACACTTCTTTTAATCAACCCATTTTTTATTATGTATAGAATATAGCATTTATAAATATATCCTTCTCTTCAATAGCTTAAAATAGCTCAGAAAATCTAAATGTATTGTTTTAAATGACTTAAGCAGGCAGGTGCACCACCAAGAGCACCAACAGCTGCTGCTACACAGACTGGTGTTCCAGCTATGTGAAGCTTTCACTGATTTTCAGAAGTTTTTTGTCTTGGCTACACGGTTAAAGAGAAGATGCTCCAATGAACGCACTCGCACCTGGTCATCTGCAGTAGCATCAGCCAGTGAACCACAACAAACAAGTGCTGTTTCAGGTTTATGAGTGTGCAGGTTGAATTTTATTTATTTTATTTTATATAGAGTATAGGTGTAGACTTACTACATATGAAACCTGTCATGAGATTAAATTATGTTTTTAATATGAGATATACATTGTTAGATTTACTTGACTTGAATTGGTAATAGTGATTTGATGAGGAGACATTTACATATTTTCAGTTGATTTGATTGAATGTTGGGATTTGTTTTTTTTTTGTCATGCAGATAATGCAGCTACATGTAGGGCTGACCAGCCAGTGACTGTTGTAGGTGGACTCCCAGTTACTGATTTAGGGACTCTGGAAGGTGTCCATCCCCCAGTAGTCCCTCAGCCAGTTTGGTACCTAGCAGAGAGCATTTAAAAAAAGCTGGTTTGAGCAATTTAAATGGCTGAAAAATTGTAGTTTAGTGTGTGAGAAAGCAAATAATAAAAATAAAAAATGGAACAAAGAAATCTGCATCTGCACCCTCAGGGCTAAAGCCCTGATCTCCTAGAATCCTAGATCCCCCCCTGCGCCTGAGTAACAATGTATGATGTTGCAAGGCCCGAAACACCTGATGACCCCAAGATACATCACGGATGATGCGTCCCAGTCCATCCATGAGGTGTATTTTTGGATTCTGTCACATATTGAAACTACTGCACCTTTTAAATCATAATCCTAAAATACAAGGTCAAAATAATATAATGTAAAGTCATGCTTTGGCTTTTAGAATTAAAAACATAATGAGTCATCATTTCACTTTCAGTCCCTTATTTCTTCCACACCCTAATTAAATCGAAACTATTGCTTTACATCTCATTAGCATGAATTGTGAAACACGTAATTGTGATGTTTTATATTGCTTTATTCCTGCGAATGGTGAAAATGGGCTTCGTACCTGTATTTTAAAGGTTTTCTTTGGGAATTATACCTAGTTTGCAAATTAAGCAGAAAATGCATGACAATTGTGGGAGCTAAATTTTTTCCTACAAAATTTTTTTTACTCCATTAAAATCATTTTTTTATATCCAAACTGAATAAGGAAAATTTTGAAGACGTGTTTAGTATATTTGCCCAGTGTAACTTTTGACCTGTTAAGATTCTATGAACTTTTTTTTAACATGCTTTGACATTGTTGATATAAATAAATGTTTAACTTGCTTGAAAAAAAATACTGTGACATTAACAAAATAGTAAAAAAAAAAAATATTTATATATCTGCAGACTTCATTTCTTGTAGGCGTTTTCCTCTGATCTTGTTCTCAGGCTGAAATGTGACATTTCCAAGGTGGCAGCATAGTAGACCAACAAATCAAAACAAAACACTAATAAGACATTATCAAAGTTTGTGGAAGCAGAGAAAGTACGTAATGAATAATTTGTTCAGTAACGAAACTACCATGTAAAACGCTGTGAACTGCCCTAATTGCTGTAATGGGCTATACAAGTAAACTTAAATTTAAGGAAACCTGAGAATTAGGTTAAAGTTCAGATTTTTTAGACAAAAAAAACATAACTTTAAAGTCATCACTGAATGTTGTCATAAATGAATTATTCCCATATAAATGCTGCTCAATTTCAAACAATTACAAAGGCAGATACTGATTTGGATTATAAGAGTCAGTCGTAAAATCTCTTCAACTCCACATCCGCCGCTTATTCCTGTGCAGAACTCACTGTGAAAGGTCCATGAGTGTCAGCTGGTTCGGGACTGGATAGATATTGACTGTTGTGAGGCCTGCAGGAAGATAAAGGCACCAATCATCATTATTGGAACATCTGAATCGTTTTTTGTATCCTGTTGGTTGGTGAATTGAATGCATCACCTCAGCATCAAGCACCAAACCAAACAGGCAGGTAAGAAATGCAGCCAATCAATGCTCTGTTTGACTCACGGTTGCTACCAGCATGGAGCATGCGCAGCGAGAAACCGCTTAGCGTGAGTGTCCCCAGCTGGTTCCGCTGGCAGTGGAGAGTCTCCAGGTTGCAGACAGAGTTCAGGTCAAGGGAGTCCAAGCAGTTATCCCTCAAGTCGATCTGGGTCACGTGGCTCACTGGATCTGGAGTCTCACATTTAACACACCTGAGCCCATTCAGCCTGCATGTATTTGACAAGAACAATAGGAAATATATCTGCAGGAACATGGCGCGTACGCAAAATCAGATTATTACTTATTTGGGAATGACATGAGAACTAATATTATACTGACCAACCACCTAAATATTTTAGGTATAAGATATGAGAATTCACACCCAACCACTTGTCACTTCTAGTACAAGGATATCATGACGCTAAGCGGGTCAGAGCTTTGTTAATGTGAAAAAATGGGCTTAGTTTTTTGGTAGTGGTCAAAATGTCATGACTTTTTAAGTCCAAATATGTACATAGCAGTGTATAATACAAGTGAGGCACTCTCCTCTGATCAAAGCTCTCAGTAGATCTCAAAACTGACATTCATAAACAACAACTTGTATTTTATGGGAGCTGCCAGCCCACTAATTAATCACAGATGACCACAGATTGTCCCTATAAATGCAGCCTGCTGGGGCCAATCCACAGCTTATGCCCCAAGGTTGGATCATTAGCCGACTGCAGTTGGCCTTATGACGGTTGAGTTCAGTGAAAACAGCTTTGAACTCCTTTATTACCGGACCCTGGGGTCCAGGAGAGCAAGGTGCTTAGTATCCCTTTGTTTATGTGCAGAAGAGTAGAATCCTGAATAGCAGGGGAAAAAAAATTTTTTTTGTGGTTGGCAGTTCCCAGGTGCAAATGTAGGCGCGAAATTGAGCAATGCAGTAAAATAAATTTGTTCACAGCACATCTGGAAACTATAAATAAATGTTAGTTAAAACAGAGCAACTTAAGAGTAGCTGTGCTTCAGGCTGGGGTTTGTGACAGAAAGTTCCTTTCAAGAAACTTAGAAAGAAGTAAAAAATATATCTGTTTCGAATAAACACAGAAATTCCCTTTAAAAAAATCAGAGAGGGTGGAGACCTGCAGAGAACCTACCGCAGATCAATGTTGCTCAGGTGAATCATTCTGACAAGAGTGGACAACTCCAAGCTCTCCACTCTGTTCCCGGCCATGGCCAGCTTGTCCACTGCACACAGTCTCTCCAGCACCATAGGGATTTGGGAGAAGTCATTGAAGCAGAGCCCCAAACTGTTGAGCTGAGACAGACCACCAAGCTCTTCAGGTAGGGAATCCAGGTGGTTTCCATCCAAACAGAGTGTCTGCAGACTGTGCGTGCAGAGGAGAAAATAAAAAATTTTATGCTTTAAAAAAAAAAAAGTTTTATCAGTCTTGGTGATTAATGGTTTTGGGGCAACATCTAATACTGAGCAGATAAAGACTTTAACCATATGTTTCATTTAGTTTTAATCAACTTAGCTTATTTAAAAGAACTTTGATTACAGATTACGCTGGGTTACACTTTAAACCAAAATTATTTCCACCCAAAACCCACAATACATTTATAACATTTCCTGATTGAAAAGCAAAATGAAATACAGAAAGTTGTGATTGCTGTAATTTAAAATACATTAAAATGTTCAGGTAAAAAATATTTTTGAAAATAATACGTAATTTTAAGCAAGGCTAAGGCATTAAGTCATTGCTATATAGAACTAGCAAATACCAAAATGACATCTGTATTCATTACCATAACAATTTATTGAGAATAAAGCCTATCGCTTAATTTACACTGCTGATAATTTCATTTAACTCTTAGGCGTAGGAATGGTGGTGGATATAGAATAGCCACAGAAAACTACCCTGGTTTCTGGAAATGCCTCCTGCACTGGAACCATTGCTTTTATTAAGAACATTTTTGTGTTTTCTTACTCTGCTTAGTATGTTGCTGTAAAACTGGCTAAATGTCTCTCTTACAGTATTTTTGCTCTGCTGGCCATGCACAGCACATGTTTTTCACATATGCTGTGTCATTTTTGTTGTAGACATGTCTCTAACCTCTGAAGGTTGCCAATCCAAACAGGTATGGTGTGCAGATTGTTGCAGGACAGGTTGAGCTCAGTTAGGGTGAGGATCTCACAGATACACTCAGGAAACACACCCAAACGGTTGTGAGAAATGTTCAGACTTTTCAGCTGTGAAAACCTAAAGAACAAAAATGCTTGTTAGTTGTTTAATGATTCAATGCTGGTGCTCTGGGGGAGTTCTAGCTATTATTTGAGCTGTAAGACTAAACAGTGTAATTAAGATTATGTAAAATTATGAAAAAAGTGACTAACAAGACGTAAAACAAATAACTCAGATCACCTACTGTACAAGTAATTCAAATTGCAAATTTGGGCAAAAATCATCTCAATGTGAAATGCTTTGTATTCCTCTACAAGCAAAACGCTGACCAGCGTTGCTGAAGGCATACAGGAGCTAAAAGGGCCACTGGTGATTAATTACTGCTGCAATGATGACAAATCACTGAAGAACAATCAGAGCAGAAACAAATATTAGCTAAGTTCCTGTGCTTGGTAATTTATGACATGCAGATAACCATTCAGTTATGCTCTATTTAGGCTCACACAGATTATTAAACAGAAAAATGCTTTATTAGCTGACTGTGAAGAAAATAGATTATGTAGTGACTGTGGAAACAACTAAAACAGATTTAAATGGTTCTATAGGTATAACTGTTCAAATAGTCTTTTTATTGGACAAAGATAGCTAGTTAATAGTGTACTAAAACTTGATTCTTAAACTAAAACTAGCGATCCTCTTCAGTGCTTCTTAGAAGAAGTGCTGGCAAAATGATATGCAAGGTGAATAAAACCATGAAACCTATAATGTAAAGAGACTGACCATCAAAGGCCAAAATGATAAGTTGTTCAGGAACACCTGTGTTTGCTTCATTAGTGCAGCAGAGATAAGTTCCAGACTTTTACTATATATGCTAAAGCAGAGGATTGTAAACCTTAAACAGGCACCAATGGCTTCATTACAAAGGGAACTATGATGAGGGGGAATTAACTTAAACCAATTTAATTATTTTCATTGTTTGAGAACAATTTGCTAATTGTTGTGACCCGGATTACTAAACTATTGTTGGCAATGCAAGCTAATAAAAATGCATGTCTGTGAATTTTGTGGAAACATGGTCACTAAATTAATATATATATATTTTTTTAAACAAATAAACCACTTTTTTCTCTTGCTATGACTTATACGCAAGGCAGACATATTAGAAATTAGGGTTGATGAGTAAACATGACTTCTGAGTGATAATCAGAACTTATACTTATATATTTGGTCAACCTTTAAGATGAAAGTGATTAAGTTAATAAGTGTCAATATTAAATAACAAAAAGTATTTGCAGAACGTCTTTTGTCCTCAAACCTGCACTCTTGAGGAATGTTACCTGGTTCACAGTTACACATAAAGCACACATAGAGTTAAACATAAAACCGAGATAATGTGTAGCTTATATATTGCACCAATAGATTATCTTGTCACCAAAGCACAACCAGTTTCACTCTGTCACTTGACAGAGTAAAAAGCTAGTAATTTGTTATCTTTCTCTGAAGTGTAAAAAAAAATTCTTTCATTGGCTGTATAGCTGTATAGTAGTATAGAGTCATGTAATAATTATATATGGCCATGAAAGAATTTATTATTTCTGTTTCATAAATTTATAATTTTTAGCTTACAAAAGTAAACGTGTGAGTCTTAGATTACCTGGGGAGGTTGAGCAGGCTTCCAGGTCCCTGCAGTCTCATAAAGTTGTGTCGCAGGTTTAGGTGGGTTAGATCCTGACAGTAAAACAGATATTCGGGCACTGTCTCCAGGCTATAGCAGGACAGGTCCACCACACTGACTGTCTGAGAAACCACCTATACGCACAAATACACACAACGAGAGAGATGGAAAAACAGTTACATTTCTAAAAATTTCCAACATAATATGTGGTCTAAAACCTCTTTGATCCATTTTTTATTTCTGTTGAATATTGTGTGAGCTAATTTGTTTATATCTTGTTGTGCATTTGTCATATGTTTAAATGTAACATGTAAGTTCCCAGAAACTGAATCCAGAAGCAAAGTTAGAGACAACTTTCAACACACCAAATCGTACTAAACTAAGAAAATAACAAGTTATAATATTCTAGAGCTATAAAAACCATTGATGGATTAAAAAAGGTAACTTTTTAGGGTTTATAATTATGATTGTATCTGTTCCTGTTCTGCTCTGCCGCAGTACAAACTAGATTTTTAGATCCCCCTGCTAATTGCTGATCTGTGGTGCAATCAGGCTCAGGTCATGCACTTGTTTATCTTCCTCTGACTACAGCCCCCTGGAGACAGCAAACGATTTTATAAAAACCTTTATAAGTGATTTCTGTCCCTGCTTTTTTCTTTTTCCCTCTGGATATCTTGCCTGCTTCTGACAATCTGGACACAACAAACTTCTGCTTAAACAACCACCACCATCACTTTACCCTTGGATCCATCAGCCAAAATCTTCCCTCCCTTGCCTGACCTTGTTCTGTGCCCCAACTCCTGATTCTCGCCTGACCCTCGGATCTTTCCTTTGATTCTGCCTTCACGGGTTTGACTCCTTTGTCCCACGGCCCTCAAGCCAAATCAAGCCCACAGATCCCGAGGTCATTGGCTGTCTGTAAGCATACTCCACATCGGCTCAGTGTTTTTTATTTTGAAAGTAAAAATTGTATTTTTGGTCTTACATTGAGAACATCACACTTTACAATAAGGATAAAAAGTTAGAGGATTTATCACATTAAAAAAGCACAAAATATCTAATCTTTTGTGTTGTAAACTACTTTATAAAAAGAATTAGTCCCCATTTTAAACAGGCCAATTTTTTTGAAGCCTGTCTAAAGATGCCAAAGATTCAAAAAGCTGTTTCTTTTGTGGATCTCTAAATTTAGGATAGTAAAACAGTACAGTACAGTAAAAAACTTTGGTACTGTCAGTACCAAAGCTTTCTGGTCATCATGTTAAACCTACCCCATGAACGCTTGTGATTAGCTCAAAGTTTGTTTGAACAAGAGAAAAGCAAAATAGATTCGGTTCTGCACAAATGAAACTAAAGCTCCCACTCATTATCTGTTTCCCAGGCTAAGAGAAGGGTGTCCTTAATCTGGAGCAAGGACCACACGATAAATGTTAGTCAGTGAATAATCTGTTACACTGCTAGGACTACCCTGTGAATGACATTTTTACATCAAGGCATGATTAATCACACACTAATCTAAGGGCTGAAAGATAAATGACTCAATTGATTTTGCCTTGTGTGAAAAAAAAAAATGGCATGGTACTCAGGACTTTAGTTTCTTTTTTTATTTAGGGTTTTGTGCCATATTCTGTTTATTTTGTGTGATAGATTCTGGTGTTGTGTTTAGTGATTGTTTTAGTATGTACCGTGTTTTTACAGCTAAACACTGTTCAGTTACTTGCAGTATTTCCTTTTTTATTCTTTTACACTTGATATCCTTTTTTATACTCCCCCCACCTTCTGTTAATCAGACTTCCCCGTTCACTGTTACAGTCTCTGGTGTTTCTTTAAGTCACTATCAAAACTACTTGTTTTCCTCCACATATCTGTTCCCTGATGTTCTCTCTCTTTGTTAAGTTTATTTAATCTGTTTTCTTGGTCAGTCATTGTGATTCTGTGCCCCTCCTCAGTGCATTTGGGTTCTCAACAACAACAAAGCGTAATACCGTCAATTTTAGAGTAAAAAAAAGTTCACAACTAGATTAAATAAAACAGAACACAAACGAATATAAATATATGTTTCTGTCCCACATAGGGTGTTTTCTTCAGGTGAAATTCTGATGTACCAGCAGACATTTTGTATTTCATGGAGTATTTTGTACAAGCGGTACAAGCCAAGCCAGCTAGAAATTAAGCCTAGGCATTTCTTTTTTATTTATTATACTATCACCAGGATATTTTCAGAGGAACTTAATTTCCTATTTATTTCACATCCTTTTATTCAGAGCTTTCCTCCTGGGTGATCAAATGCACACAGAGACATTTTCTCCCCCTCATGCAACTTTACACTGGCTTCATGATTTAGAAAATGTAGGAAATGTTGCATACAAACCGTCCCAAAAAGCTTAATCAGGGCTCTAAAACCCTTTAGTCTAAATGTCGGCTTTTCTAATCAAATACATTATAATACATGGGGTAGAGAAGTTATGGATTAACCATGAATCTGTAGCTAATTGCGTTTTTTTTTTCTTTCTATTCTTGATCTCCTGCCTTTGGAAACTCTGCTTCCTGGGTCTGGCTCTGCTCAGATTCTTGCATCATTCAGCTCCAAAAAGGAGCTCTAACAACATCACCCAATAATTATTATATTACGCGCTAAGCAAACTGAGTGAAACAGAATTTTAAGAAGAAAAACAGCTGCGAGCGGTTGACATTATTCTCTGAAAAAACACTGTAAAACACAACTAGGGAAATATATCAATGCTAAAATAGCATTTGCTAATCCATCGTGACTCAGAAGAGAAAATGTTCTCCTGCTGAGAGGCTTTAGTGAAAAACAAAAACAGATGTGTCCACAATTTGAGGTAAGCACCACCTTAGCAAACATGTGGGCTTGAATTAATAAACAATTCATTTTTGCAGCCAGTGAGATGTCTGGAAGACCCATCGACCAGAACGTAGCAGGAGCTCCAACATCAAATCTCTGATGAATGAACAAACCCAGCTGGACCAGCTGGAAACAAATAACCCATGCTGTAAAGGAAACCATATAGGGAATATTGTGTTATACATGCACATACCACCACACGCTCTGTGTTCTCTGCTTACTTTTGTAGCCTGACGGTGCCATCGTTGGTAGTTGGCGAGCGTGTCAAAAAAGACAAAGTACGTTTGAGCCTGTGATCCGGCGGAGCTGAACATCAAACATTGTTGCCTCCGCTTCACCTCCTCAACCTCGACAGAGCAAAAGTAGAAAGGGAATCACATAGAGGTCATTTCCACTAACTCAGTTATTTTATAGTTAAAATTAGGATTTGGTTTATGGGATCAAAGATGGTAAATAGTCATACTCTTTGTGTTTCTGTTTACCAGTCTTACTTAACTTCTGCCATTGCCAATATTAGCTAGATAGCAGAAAGTATAAAGTGGCTGTATAGGATCACTGAACATTTTTGCTGATTATAGTGCTCTGTGAACAATGAACAGTTAAAACACCCAATTATCCTATCCCATTAGGTTATTTGCATTACCTTCTCTCCTGAAGTGCTAAATTTGTTTTCAGTTTTAAAGATATTGTGGGTTTCAAGTCATCCAGCACTAACCAAAGTACTAAAGTAGTTAAATGATCCGGCTCATCTTTGGTTACACAGAATCTGTCGAGGGATAATTTGTGAGCTAGTCAGATAAACATAAAGCAAATGTTGCTGCCTGTCATAAGTTAGGCTATATGTTTATCTAAATTTACTATAAGTAGAATTCAATCGGATCTATGAAGTGTTGATTGCGCAACCAGATGGCAAATCAAGTAAATGTTCAATGTTCCTATTTGCTCATCTCTGATATTTAAGTCTCCTAGGTTATTTATTTTGTAGAAGTAGTTACAGACTCAGTCTGAGGATCCTGTCAGGTTGAAGGAAGAATACTTTTGAGGACCTTCTGAACCAACTACATGGAAGAGGCAGAGCTTGAGAGGGTGCAAAAAGCACATGAGCTTCACTCAAGATGCAGAAAGCTCTCCACACCGTTAGCCTATTGTGGTTGACATGGCGACAG
This sequence comes from Orestias chungarensis, assembly GCA_032876305.1. Lineage (NCBI taxonomy): Eukaryota > Metazoa > Chordata > Actinopteri > Cyprinodontiformes > Cyprinodontidae > Orestias > Orestias chungarensis. The sequence goes on along the minus strand of JAVLVB010000768.1, from coordinate 2,295,184 downwards.
ACTTTTTTTTATTGTTGCAAGGAGGACAGAGACAACACCTGTGGGGAGTCAGACTGAGATGGTTATCCCAATTTATAAGAACATGGATTGGAGAGTGAGTGCAAACAATGAGGGATCACATTTCTTAACTGCCTTAGGAAAGTCTATTTCAGTTTATTTCTTTGTTGTCAAGCGGTTTGATGGATCTTGAAGATACTTACATCTTCTTAAGGAAGTGCAGGGTGAATGAGATTCAAGTAAGGCTATCAATTACAGCAGTTTTTTCCAACGTAAGTAAGAACACTAAAAAATAAAAAATAAATTAAAAAAAAGAGTGGCCCCTTTTCTTTAATCTTGTGTTTTGGTGTGAATGATCCTAACACATAATTGTGATGAGTAGGGTGTCTGATTTGTGAACCACATGGTCTCATGTTTGCTTTATGCAGATTATATGCATCTGTTGGCATTTTCTGTCCATGGCTGAACATACACTTTAGCATGATATTCAACTTCCTTTACTCTGGAAGGATTTATTTAAGCCTTATTTATGTGTTATGGTACGATAATGAGGAGGCGATGCTTAGATATTCACTGTAATAAAGGTGAAACAGAAAACCTCTAAAGCCCCAAACTTGCACTGGGGAAATCAGAACTGGAAGGCTGGATGAATGGATGTAATAAAGAGTATTTTGTTAAAAAATGATTTGAAGATGCTACAACTGCGCATCAATATTTTACCTTGCTCCAAATTCAGATTATGAAACTCAGTGAACACTCACCTTTCCACCCACCAGGGGTAGAATGTGCATCTTCCCTGCCAGACTATCTTTCACCGAAGCCACCATTAAACATGTGCCGCAGAGTATAACCTGCCGCTCTGCCCACTTGTGCAGCTGTGTCTTGCCTTTTCTGACACTGAACACACCCTTTAACAAGGTCCGCTCCTGCTGGTCTGCATTTACTGGCCTCTCTGGAAAAAAAAAAGACATACAGTGGTTAATATGGACCAAAGCCATTTATCTAACGCATAACACCCCTAATTCTGTACAGAGAATCAGAGAAAGCTAATTATTGGCAAGTGTTCAGGCTCTACAGAGATTAGATGTTTCCAGAAAATTAAGTCATACAGAAAGTAATGAATAGGTCTGATATCACCTGTTTATTAGAAGTTGCACTGTTCCAGGAACTAGCATTACATCACTGCTCAGGATAGGAAACATCTTTATTTTTCCGTGCATACACTAACAAAATATATTTGCAGAAAGTTTTTTTTTTGCATCGTAAAAACCTGCAGAAGTTTTTTTTATAGATGTACTGTGACCAACAACATAGGGGGAAAAAATTGACTTTTTGCTAGTGTAACATGGTGGTGAATGTATGAATAAGGAGTCAGATTTTGCCACATATAAATTCATTCTGTCCATTTATTTCTGCCAGCTTGCACAGTGGGTAGCCCTGTGGCTACCATTCCAAGAAAAATGAGACTGCAGAGCTGCTGTCCCTGCCAGCTTTCAAGAACACTCAAGAAAGAGACAAGCTAATTAAGCTCGAAGGAGAAAGAACCGACCCCAGCCGCCTGTTTTTAAATTTCCCTCATACCATCTTCTTCCTCCCACTTATGTGGTCTTATTGGAAAACTGCTTACTCCAGCTGTTTTGTTCAGCTTGTTCTTTTGCTCCGTGTCCCTATTACTTTGCAACAGAATCAAGAATCAAGAATCAGTTTATTTATATAGCGCCAATTTACAACAGGTGTCGTCTCAAGGCACTTCACAGAAAATCAATTAAAATCAAAGATACATCATAACAAATCAATTTTAAAAAGTTTCCAATCCAAGGAACCCCAGCAGATTGCATCGAGTCATTGACTTGCAGCATTCACTCCTCTGGAATCAGCAGACCAAAACAATGGCTTGTGTTGTCGTTGACTTTACAAACTTTCCCTCATACTGAGTATGCATGTAGCGACAGTGGAGGGGAAAAACTCCCTTCTAACAGGAATAAACCTCCAGCAGAACCAGGCTCAGGACAAGCAGCCATTTGCCACAACCGACTGGGGGTTTGAAAAGACAGAAAGCTAAATTTGAAGCACAGGCTCTGAAATAATAGAGTTTATAGCAGCAGTTGTAGAGCGTCACTGGAAGCATCTCAGCCTATGTTCTCATCCAAGAAGCTGTCTCAGCTAACAGAACCCCAGCTCAGATGTGGTTACTATGGAGAGAAGAACACTAAGAGAAAACAAAAGGTTAACAAGGTTGAAATAACGGCAACTAAGCAGATTGGACGAAGGAAGAAAGTAGCAGAGAAAGAAGTGGTCAGATTTTCTTCCAGCAGTTTAAGCCTATAGCAGCATAACTATAGAAAAAACTTAAATTACTTAACCCTATAGAGTGAGACATGAAGAAGGTAGAGCAAAGGAGAACCATCTGTCAAGACTGAGTTCCTCCCCAACCGGATTAGGCTGTCTTCTCTACCTCTTCCTAACTATAAACTTTATCAAACAGGAAGGTTTAAAGCCTACATTTGAAACTAGACAGCGTGTCTGCCTCACGGACTAAAGCTGGAAGCTGGTTCCACAGGAGAGGAGCCTGATAACTGAAAGATCTGCCTCCCATGGTGCTTTTAGAGATTCTAGGAACCACAAGTAAACCTGCAGTCTGAGAGCGAAGTGCTCTGTTAGGGACATAAGGAGTTATCAGATCTCTGATATATGATGGAGCTTTATTAATGAGGGCTTTATATGTCAAAAGAAGAATCTTAAAATCTATTCTAAGTTTTATAGGGAGCCAATGAAGGGAAGCTAAAATTGGGGAGATATGATCTCTCTTTTTAAGTTTCATCAGAACTCTTGCTGCAGCATTTAGGACCAACTGTAGACTTTTAATTGCATTTTGTGAACTTCCTGTTAATAAATAGTTACAATAGTCCAGCCTTGAAGTAACAAATGCATGGACTAGCTTTTCAGCATCTGCCCTAGAGAGAATATTTTGTAATTTCTGCTATATTCCTAAAATGAAAGAAGGAAATCTTACAGACCTGTTTTATATGAGACTTGAAAGACGTCTTGATCAAAAATAACACCAAGGTTCTTTACATTGTCACCAGATCCCAACCTGATTCTATCCAGTTCAAGTGGCTGACTAAGCAATTTATTTTTTAGAGGTTTTGGTCCAAAGATAACCACTTCTGTCTTTTCAGAGTTCAAGAGCAGAAAGTTTAAAGTCATCCGTATTTTTATGTCATTTAGATATGCCTGTAATCTACCAAACTGACTGGATTCATCAGGATTTATAGATAAACATAGTTGTGTATCATCAGCATAACAGTGGAAATTAACACCATGCTGTCTGATGATTTTACCAATAGGGAGCATGTATATACTAAATAGAATTGGGTCAAGTACAGAACCCTGTGGTACTCCACAAGTAACCTTACAATGCGGAGAAGATTTGTCATTTAGATGAACAAACTGGGATCTATCAGACAAATACGATTTAACCAGCCTATTGCTGTTCCCTTGATCCCCACAGTGTGTTCGAGACTTTCAATGAGGATATTGTGATTGACTGTGTCAAAAGCAGCACTGAGATCTAACAGAACTATAATAGACACGAGTCCATTGTCTGAGGCCATGAGAATATCATTTGTAACTTTAAGGAGAGCTGTCTCAGTGCTATGATGAGCTCTGAAACCTGACTGAAATTCTTCAAATAGGTAATTATTCCTCAAATGCTCTCTCAGTTGATTAGCAACAATTTTTTCAAGGATTTTACATAAAAAAGGAAGATTAGATATGGGTCTGTAATTTATTAAGTCTTCTTGATCAAGAGAAGGTTTCTTAAGTAGGGGTTTTATTACAGCTACCTTAAGAGCCTCTGGTACATAACCATTCACTAATGACAAATTAATAATTTCCAAAATGGGGGTAATAATTAATAGGAAATTCTTCTTTAAACAATTTTGTCGGGATTGGATCCAACATACAAGTTGAAGCCTTAGATGAAGAAAATATTTTTGAAAGCTCAGAAGGCTCAACTGGAACTAAACACTTCAAACAGAGATCAGGCTCCAGAGCCACATTCAGTAGCTCATTGCTTACTGAGGTAGTAGTTATGTTTGGTGCGATGCCATCAATTTTAGTGTTAATAGATTCAATTTTATCAATAAAGAATTCCATAAAGTCATTACAGCTAAGAGTTGGAGGAATGGCTGATATAACAGAGTTTTCATTTCTCGTAAGTTTAGCAACTGTATTAAAAAGAAACCTAGGATTGTTCTTATTCTCCTCTATTAGTAAAGTAAAATATGCAGATCTAGCTTGGCGCAGGGTCCTTTTATACAGAAGCACGCTTTTTTTCCATGATAAATAGGACTCCTCTAAAAGCAAAAACCGCCAGCACATACAGCACATTCTACAAACAGTACACATAACAATGCCTGTCATGGTGCAACTAAATACTTATGCAGTTGACTAACAAAAATAAGTGCATCCATGTAAGGTGGAAGAAAAAAAATATAGATTGTCTTAATATGTTTTTTAAATGAAATTTGGTCATTTTATACTAAGCCCCATTTACTTATTGAAACGTAGAGGCTACATAACGCTGTGGGGATGCTTTTGTCTAGTAGGAACAGGAAAGCTTCTGAGATTCATTGAAAAGATGACTATAACAAGAAAATGCAGACCTATATCCACATGCATGAAAACTAATGTTCACAAATGATCTCCATTTTGTTTGACTGGCGTAGAACTAATTTCCAAGCAGGAATCAGAACCTAAAGTCTCTGGTAGAGACGTCCACATAAACATATGCAGCTGTAGAAGCAGCAAAAGGCTGTTCATGGTAACTTTAAGGGTTATAAATACAAATGTAAAATACATTTGATAAATTTTCTTTTTACTTCACCATTATCCCAACAAATTACACAAAAGTTTCTGAAAACATTAGAGTCATAAATACTTTTCCAAGCAAATGCTGTTTCGTTTCTGCAGGTCACCAAGAACCGCCTGCATTAAAAACCAGAGGCACATTTACGCAACACCAACGCAAAAGCCCCAGCCTTCAGGAGCCTACATCTAAAGCAAACACACACGCAATCCCTCACTGTCATCTGGGTCATTAGTTGCTACAGCAACATGTTCCTTGCAAAAATCAAAGTCCACTCTGAGTTGGTAAATCTCCATAGTGTATCCTGCAACCTCTTGCAGCTCTGCAGAGAGCCAGTAAAATCTATTACATCCAGCTGATGACATATAGTCTGGACCATTCCCAACAGCTCCACAGGGGTTTGGTTACATGCCGATAGCATGTCGTGTAACACCGTTTCCACAAGATGCCCTGCTGGCTTCACTAAGCTAATGTTCAACTGGGGTCAAACTCCCTTTAAACGAAGGCTGTTCAAAACCAAGGGACAGAGAGGCGAGAAACAGATCAGTCAAACGTGTGACCTCTTATCTCTCCACTCAAGCGTGTCTGTGGCCTTCACCAACAAATTTCTCGGACATCACGCTTTATTGGACATGCCAGAGTAGACACAAGGTCACAAAGGGGTGAACTCTGCTCACTACAGAATAAAACCAGAGAACCTTAGGTAGAGAGGGAGAAAGGAGGTGAGGTAAACAAGGACCTGGTATTGTAAAAGTAAATTTAAGAGAACGTATTTCCCCAATTTATATATCTCTATAGGCTTTCATATTTTGTTTATTATTTTTTTACCCGTGATTACTCTGCACAGATGTGATTTTTGCTAACCATAAGAAAAGAAGTTGGCCTTTTATGTCAGCTTGCATTTTCTCCAGCTCTTCTGTTAGGACAGATAAACATGAGGCCGTTGCTATCATCAACGGTAATAAAATATTTAGTCAACATTTTAAGGTTACAATTGGACTGCTGTTTAAAAATATCCTGCTACCAACAAAGATTACAACTTTGCAAATATAAAAGTTAAATAAAACCTTTATTATGTCCTAAAAACTGAAAAAAAATATCCATGCTTTTGTTGAACCTTTAAAGCATTTAAACATTTCTTGTTAAAGATGAGAAATACATACACTAGTACTAAGCTATTATGGTGGACAAAGATTTCACCATAAAAAACATAAAATAATGTATCCACCTTTAATGTTGTCAGGATCCATGTTTTGGTTTGGTTCAGTTTGTTGTTGTTTCATTTATATTTAGTTTTTGCTTTGTTTAGTTCATCAATAGTTGTGTTATTTTATTATCTTTACTATTCATTTATATTTTCTATATGGTTATGTTCTCTAAGTTGGTTCCTCCACTCCACTGTTCTCTGTTTCTTCCTGCGTTTGTGTGTTTTCCCTCATCTGTGCTTCTTTCTCCACTCATCCTTCATTCACATCTATCATCAATAACCCAATCATTTTCTCCACCAATCCAACCCCGGTTCCCTATTATTTAAGCCGCTCTCATTCATTCACTCACCGCTGGATCGTCTGTTGTCCTTCCCTGATGTCCTTCCTGATGTTCATCCTGAGGTTCACCCTGAGGTTCTTCCATAGCTTTCTTCAGAATGATGCCTAGCAATATTCATACTATTTTAACATTGGCAAGCTCTCTCTAAACTATAGATTTAGATTAAAGCTACAAATTAAAAATCTTAAGGAAAAAAGTAGTTGAATTTCATTCCAGTTCCAGTGTACATAAAAAAAGTTGGAAATTAATGCTAAAACAGAATCCAAAGGTGGTTTAGCAAAGTAATTGTCTAAGAGTGCTTAATAAAGATTTGTAATTTTTTACTCTTTCCCCAACATAGGTTAAATTGGCTAAATGCCCTATTAGAGGTAGAATAATGCTATTTCCTCCTTTACTTAAATGTGATAAATCCCAAAAACCTCCCATTGTAAAAGTGCTGTGTAGGCTTTTTAGATCCACTCCAATCATAAATGCTACAACAAAGACAAAGCGTAAACAAAAGTAAAAACAATATATGTTTTTGTGTTTTATAGTCAAGTGGCTGAATAGCACGAGTTTGTTCTCCTTTATGGAGCAGTTTAAGTCTGCAGTTCTTGGTAGAAGGGCTTCTGTGTTTTCTAAACTAATTTTTTATTCCTATATTGAATTATTTCAAGGCATTTCTCAAGCACTTAGATGAATACAATACTCTCTGTTTCCCAAAGCCTTTTTGTCTTACTCAAGATTGCATTAGCATGCAGTAGGGGGTCGGTGGAGGCGGAAACGTGGTCTGATTTGACTTAGAACAGAAAGCTCTTTTTCGACAGCATACTCCGATTTTACCCACAGCACAGATGCCTTTTGTTGGTGGTTTTCAAACACCTATATCTAAAAAGACAAAATGGACACGTTCTCTGTGTAAAAGCCTAACTCCAGGCTTCCCTACCTCGGGAGGCACGGTTGCTTACTGCATTTGAATACAGATGGCTTGAAAACAGCCAATTTATATGGTGGCTTCTTAGAAGCAGCAATAAAACGTGCCAGCTGAAAGCTGGGCATCGGTATCTAATGAAAAATTGACTAGGTCTAGAAGGGGTAGGAAGAAATCCTTGGGTGAAACAAACTCAATCGCAGATACAGAAAGTTAGGAGAAGCTGGCAGGAAACATCAGATAAGCTGTTCACTAAACTGCTTTGTTGCCAAAGGGCAATTCTGTGGGAGTTCAGATTTTCAGATCTAACCACCAGTTAATATTCCCGCTGAATCCTATAATCCCTTCCTATGATTTTGTCCCTAAAACATTTTTTTTTTAAATATTAGCATGTAGAAATAACATATAACTCACATTCACATTCAGGACATTATCTCTGGATATTTTGGTTTGCCCTTGAAACTGCAGTTACGAACATAAACCTTTTACAGTGCAGAACATGAAAAATCTCATTAAATCAACACCACATAATTTAATAACCGATAAGGTGATCTCACTCTGTTTTCTGATGATTTATTTCACCTCGGCTCAAACCCTGAGAGGAGACCTTGTGACCTCCACACAGCTGCCGTACATCTATGACCGCAAAGATCTGAGCCGTCACCCAGGCAGAGGCGAAATATGGCCTGGGGCAGCGGCTCTAAAACTTACAACCTCCTTCATCTGATCCACAGCTGCACGATGTGACAAACAGGACCACCGTAACTCCCGCTCTTTTCACTAGGAGTGTACTCATTAAGTCACGGTCCTGAAATGTTTACTCCTGCATTTGTTTGTTTTAATTTAATTTGTGCACCACAGCATAAGGGTGTGTGTGGGGGTGTGTGTATGTGTCAGAAGGGCTTCCCGGATAAATAGGATGTAATGGTGAAGCTGCTCTGAACTTTGAAGCGCAACAGCTGGAGAAAATGAGGCTAAAAAATGGTGTGCTTGGAAATCAAACAGCTGTGCACCAATGCGTACTGAGAAAAGGGAAGCACATTGTGAATGGCTTTGTGGGGAAAGGATGATCTGGTCACTGAAAAAGCATAAATTTAATGTAGAAAATCATACAACAATGATATTTGTGAAACAAGTTCCTTGACAGACAAATCAACTTTCCAATAATCCCAAATTCAAAACTTCTTTGTTCAAACAATCAGCAGCTGCAATACAAAACTTTTAATACCTTTTGTTCCTATATTTGATGTAATTGCAGAAGCAAACTTCAAAGTATCAAAGTAGTGCATACGTCTAAAACTAAAGAAAAGCAATACATGGTTTACAGGTTTTAGCCATTAGCTTCAAAAAGTCTTTATGGACGACTGGTAAGGAGAAAGCGATTTTTAAAGCGAACTATAGGAGGCCCCTATTGTTACAATCCATATAGAGGAGACAACAAACTTATGAAAGAATGATCTCTTGTCACATTAGACCAAAATTCCTACTTTCTACTAGTGTGCAGAACACTTTGTTTTACAGAAAACTAAGGCTGTACATCACAATGAAAACTCCATGCCCACAGTGAAACAACGTGATGGCAACATCATGCTGTGATGCTTAACTTCAGCAAGTAATGCGAAACTAGTCAGAGGTGACTGAAACATTGATGGAGCAAATTACAGTGCAATCCTGAAAGAAACCTCAAGATTGAAATAAAAATTGATACTATGAGAGAGGTCCAACATAAAGTAGGACTACAGTATCAAACCTGGGAAAAAACGAAACATTAATTTCTGAGAAAGGCTAAATCTGATCATGAACGTGAGGAGAAAAAAACCCTCCTTACAGAAACCATTTGACTTTTAAAGAATGGTGCAAGTAGCTGTGCTAACTTCCGGTTCTTAACTATGCATGACTTTGTGTTGTTCTTTCAAACAAAATCCATGTAAAGTTAGATGAAGTTTCCGGTTGGGATGTGACAAAATAAAATAAATAATCAAGTGGTATGAAGACCTTTCCAGGGAAGTATAACTAGTACATTATAACTAAAACAAAAGAAAATTTTCAGGTAGCTGTTCCGCGATTTAAATAGATGGGTCAAGCTGAGATCTGGATGGTAATATAAGCTTTCATAGTTTAGCTCGAACGCAAGTAAATACATGTTCTTATGAAAAGTTGCATCAGCTCAAATGAAAGCATCACAAAAAACATTCCCCTTGTATTTTTGCAAAAAACTGTGACCTAAAGCTGTACGTCAGAGGGAAAAAATATAAAAATATATCCAGCACAACATAATAAACCTCTATAAGTATTAGCAATAAAGTAAAGAATGAGGGAAAATATATTAGTATCCCAAACTAGATTTTTTTTTCTGACAGATGTTGTGCTTAATAATGGAATAAGTAACCTATTGGTTGCATGGCGGAAAGACGGTGTACCGGTTGCAGCAACTTCCTCAAGTGAAGCATCACAGGTAAGATCAATATATATCTCTATATAAACAAGTGGTTGCTCCACACGGTCCACTGTCTTCCGCCATCTTCAAATTTGGAGCGCGCTGTGTTTGATGTGATCGCAGATCGATTACTCCGCCCTGTGACTTAATCGTAGGCATTTTTTACTCGTACCCACAAAGTTGAATTCGTGTCCACAGGTTAAGGAAGAGTTCGTAGTCGTAAAAATTTTAGTTTTATTCATAAGACTTTGCAGTCACAGCTTTTAGATTTATACTCTCTGACCCACAAATATTTCCTCAGAATTTTGGGTACAAGAACTTTAACATATAAATACGAAAACGAATGTTAGAGTTGTGAATACACCTTTTTGACAGCGATCCTACTCCATATCGCCGGCATTAAGGACCTGAATCTCATCACATGGGACCTTGAAGCTTATTCCCATGAGATAACAAATAAAGACAGGCAATCTCCAAGGGCCCTGAGCTTAACTTAGACCAGTGTGGCCCGATAGAGGCCAAATTAGAGTAGAGGAAAAAACAGGATGCTGTTGGAGAAATAAGAGTCATGAAAGACTGGCCTAATGAAAGCTGAATCAGTTCCAAAGAAAGAATTGAAAAAATAATACTGGTTACTACTTTATTAATAACAATAATCTTTGGCATGAGCTTTATTAAAACAAAATAACAAACTAAAAGTCTCATTCTGTTTTTGTCCTCATCTCAATACATATTTATTACAATCAATAAATAAATATGGTTCTCATTGTAAATACGTTTTTATAAATTAGTATTAACAGTTAAATAAAATAAATGCTTCAAATATAATACCCCATATGCATCAGATCTAAATAATATATTAGTTTTAATTATTTAAATAAATTACTAAAAATAAATGTTTCTATATTTGTTATATTATTTGATTTTATATATATTTTAAATATTATAACATGTTAAGATGTCCCTGCAGTATAAACTGATGTGTTTTAGGTCAAAGACTTTAAACATGGCAGTTTGAGTCCTTTTGAGAGTAGATTGCCCCACTGATTGATGTACCAACTACAATTTCATTTAAAATATCTCCACCTCTTACCCAGAAGCACAGTTCAAACAATAATCTTTGTAAATGCATGTGTCGTGGACATTTTGAAAATGCACAATAAAACAATACAAAAGTATTTCAGGAGCAATGAGACAGGACTCCAATGGAGCTGCAATGAACTGATCGGTTCGCAATTTTTTAAGGCATTTTTCAAGCCAGGTTTAATAAAATTGACCAGATCTTAAAGCAGGCAGTAGAAAGGAAACAAACGCTTGTCTTTTTTTTATTCCAGGGAACTCACCGCTGTAGAAACGGATCATGCAGCTGAGGTCCGAGTTGGCCGCTTCGTGCTGCACTCGTGCCGGGTCTGCATAACCCATCGACGTCAGGTAGTCGTACACCATCTGGAGGGGACGCTCGTGGGGGTCCAGCCTCCTGCAGGATCAATAACACACAGGTTTAGAGTATGTGAAGAGACAACAATGACAACCCGCTTAAGTGTGAACTACATATAGAGGAGGACCTGGCAACAGATTTTATTAACACTTCACAAGAAACAAAAATCTTTCTGGACTTTCCTAGTCTTTCACAGCACACTGAAAGCTGTGTTGCCTGAGAGATGAACGCTGACAAAGTTGACTTTAAAACTCTGCAGCAAGAAATGTAATGCATAGTTGAAATTATTTGTTTTAAAAAGATAAATTACTATCTTCTCTTTCGTTATTACATGATGATTTATAAATGTTTTAGAGACCCCCTTTCCAACTGGTATAAATTAGTTTTTTCATTGCCATTCTTCCGGGCTTTAATTAAATATAGTTACTGCAGAGTTGCAGCATTGAAACCTTTTCTTTGCAGGAGAAAAAAACATGTTGAAAAGAAATATTCAATCAGAACAGCTTTTAGCTTGCAGTTTGATACAGCCACCAAATATTCAATCATCTACACCTTGTAAAATTCCTCAATGTTACCTTGATTGAACAAAGAGAATCTGCGGATATTGTTGTTGATAATGTTTAGATCTACACATTTTAAATTGATTTAGATCTTTGGCTGGGCTTTCCAAGCACATTAATATTCTTTCATCTAACACAATTGTTGTAACTCTATTTGTACTTTAAGAGTCATTGGCCTTGAAGGTGGTTCTTCAACCCAGAATCAGGTCTTCAAAACATCTGACAACATCCGATAAAGTGCAGCTTTGCAGAGTGCCCAACTAATAGTTATCATGTAATAGACATTACCACCAAAGTTACAACGGGTCAATTGACTACTTTTGAAACTGATGCTTTATTTTTCCTTCCTGTCAGTTCTGGTGGATGGCCATGTTGGTTTTTAGGTTTGCAGTTCTGCTACACACATTTTCAAAAAGTGCTTGGTACATTGTTTTACAAGGGTTAAGGTTCCTATTATTTCTTTGTAACAGAAAGGTTTGGCAGCACTTTCTTTAAACCTCTATATGTATGGTGTTTTCATTCCTTGATTTTGTTTAACCAGGACTATAACTTTTCACAGATCAGTAGTGATTTCATAAAATCAGAGCCCCACAACATTTAATAGCTCCAAGGGGCCTCTGTGTTTATAATTACAGTGAAAGGTATAATGATTTAAAAGGTCCCCCTGATATCCAACTACATATTCCTCCCTCGGGGTAAACTATTAAACATTTCTGGGGAGTTTCCCTTTGGCAATCTCAAAAGGATGAGTATGGTTTAAGGAGACTCCAGGAATACCCACATCATGCTGGAGGGATTACATGTCCTGTCTGTCCGGAAAAAGCAATTTATGGATCCCAGAGGAAGAGTCTGCTGCTGGGAAAAACGAACTCTGGACCGGTTTGGTAACCCTGTTGGTACGGGATACCCACCAAGAGAGGGACACAGGGTCCAAAAACGGCAAGTATGGATCGGCACTATTAACCCTATCATTTCAATACAGTCTTTTTTTTAACCTAAAACAATAAAACTACATTAAGGATACAGGAGTGTTTGCTTGAAAGGTGCACATTACCACACTCTGTAAATGGAAAACAAAGGCAAAAAAGCTTTTATCTTTTTTTATCAGGTCAATACTAACTTACATTAATATTGAGCAATGAAAAATAATCTAAAAGAAGTTTTATAAATAACTTTTTGGCATCGAAGTCAAACACTGCAAAGATTTTGTGAAAAAATCTGCTTTTTTAGCCACCATTTGCAAATGATGGAGAACAAAAAATACACCTTGGCAAAATTATAAACGTAAATAATTTTTTTTTATAACAAAACTTAAACAAACCAAACAAAAATAATTTTATTTATTTGCTCAGTCCGCTAAGACTCAAGGCTTTAAGGCATTATTTTTCTGTGACTTTAAGTCTCTAACCATATTTCTAATATCTAAAAAGTCTCCACAGCAAGCAGTTCTTTCTAACTCGTTTCATTAACGAAATGGGGTTTTACAAAATATAATTAAAGCCTGCCTAGTTTTATCACTGCCGATTTTAAGTAATATTAATATTTAATAAGTTCTTAAATCACACAAATATTTGTTTGTTTTTTATGTAAGAATACACCTGGATTTAACTTGATTTATTTGAAGCCATGTCACACAATTTCAGCAGGTATATCAATAACTGCAGAGGAAGCTAAACAAAAATTATTTTTGCACTTACCACATATTGACTGAGCTAAAAATTTCACTGACACATGAGTAAACCTAGCAAACCGTCACATACACACGATAAAGCAGTGAGAGTTCAGCTAAACTAAGCGCTTTTTTTCCTACAATATCATCATGATCCCTGTTTGTTTTTTTCCAAGAAAGAGCAAAAGAACAAATTCCTTACTGGTCACGGATCAGTGCACCACACAGTCAGAGGGTCCTTTAATGGGGTTTTTTAACGTGCCTGCTGTGTAGCTGAAGGGAGTGTTTGTACCTCGAGAGTAAAATCTGTGAGGAATCAAAAGGTACATGCGGTTTACGGTTGTTTGCAGTTGCCCAGTTCACTGTGACATTCTGCTTATACTAGAAACAATCCTGAATGTCCGTTAAGCAACTGCTTCTTCTGCATTGCCTAAACGTTAATGCGAGTCAATATGAGCTGCGTTCTAATGGAAGAGATATGCTTCCTTCAGAAGCTACGGGCCGCATAACAGCTCATGTTTCACTTCCAGTTTTGCTGAGCAGCTGAGACATAAACCATTTTTTAGAAATGTTTTCTTCTTTCTCTTTTCTAATACATGATTTCACATTAGGCTGCAGGTTTTTCTAGAGAGCAAAGGAACCTTGTGTGGAGTAGATATTTCAGCAGTATTGGAGCTGCTGGAGCTTGATGCCGTATAAGTAACTAATATTGGTTAATCCCGGACTTTGTGGACATTGCCAAGAAGAAGCCCTACAAAATACTTCTTTCTTTTCTCAGTGTATTTTCTTTAGGACTTCATGTACTGCACGGTGCATTCACCTGACAAGGTCTCCGTGCAGCTGAACATAGAGTCCCTCTCCATTCCTCTGAGCACAGAGCTCCTCCACTGTGGTGCTGGTGGAGCAAAGCACCAACTGCAGGTCTGTCTGAGGGGCGGAGGAGGCCTGCGGGGCAGACGCCGGCGGCTGCGGGTCTACTGCGCCTCCGTACAGACACACACACCCTCGCTGGGTGTCCCCCTTCAACCAGTCACGCTCTCTTGACCCGAATCTAGATTTCCTGGTCACGCAGCTCCGGCTCCCGTTTCTCTTCATGTTACGCTGCGGAAACAGTGAGGTCTTTTCAATACACGTTGCAAAAAAAGTTTGAAAGATTTTTTGAAACGTGACTATTACTGCTCACCAACTCGATTATCTACTTGATTAGTTTTCATAGAAAGATATTTTTCAGTTTTATGAAATACAAAGTTCATAAAGTAAAACGAAAAGATAAAACTTACCCAAGAAAAGTATGTAAAAACCCACAGAATATATAAATCTTTCATTAGTTTACCACAAAAGCAAACTCAGACATTTATATAAAATTTATAACACAGATTACTTTCTTTTGGCCAATGGCTTGAAACAATAAAATACTTTTTTCTAGCTGTACAAGAACCATGTGTTCAGATTAGACTATTACTGAAAATATATAGAGAAATACTTTAAGTGGGTTTGTTTTCAGGTAAAGCATGAATATGTAGAAAAGCACAAACTCCCCACTGATAGGTATGGTGGAGAATCAGTGATGCTGTGGGTCTTGCATGGCATTATAACCCCAGTGATTGCAACATCCACTCCATACCTGCAAGGTTAAGCAGGAATGGATTGATGCATTTCCTGACATAACATTTTCAAATGCTGAGTTTTCAGTTTTTTAGATTATACCACAAAAACGAAGATTAATTTAAAGACCTTTTAAGCAATTTACCAGGTGTGTCAAGATTTGTTATGTCTACAATGCCTAGGATATCTAATTACCATCAGCGTTCTGGGGACACAGCCCTGTTTGTTCCCCTGCTGACAGTTTTACTGTTTTTATTTACAAATATTTTCACTTAGAGGTGTAAAGACAAGCGAAATACAACAGTCAGCTGTGAGGAGGTGTCGTGATACAATAACTGCTTTTTTTGATCACGTTAAGAGTAGCTTTAAATCTTCAGTTAGCTAATTCTACATAATCTGTTTTCTCATCACTTCTGATGTGATACTCTGATGAGATTTGGACTTATGTTTTCCTGAAAAAAAAGATAGACAATAAAACAGAAATAAGATGATGAGCATTGCTCTGCTCAGATAATAAAACACCAATAATACAACCTGCGCATAACAAAAGACAGTATATCAGTTTATTACGGTTTATAGAGTTTTCTTATTATATGTGGCAGAAGGCTTATTTTTGTCACTGAAAGTAAGTAAATCCAAGACAACGTCTTATAGGAACTCTGGAAACTTTACAGCTCTTAACTATTCGTTTACATTTAAACATGAATAAAAGATACCGTGCATGAACTCGAAAGCAGAACTTTTACAGCATAGAAAAAGGGAAAAAACATGCTGCTGAGTTTGTTTGGTGAGAACACAATCAGACACAGGTCGATTTAAAGGTATAGTTTAGATTTTATGAAGTGGCGTCACTGTGCTGTTATGACTAGTCAATATTTTACCTGGACTGGAAAGCTCTCTTACGTTTAAGGTAAGTACCGGCTATAAGACTGAATAAAAAATTAAAACCCCATTTCCCAGCTGTCCAAGCAGTTCATTTTATTTATTTTTGTCAATATGTTTATGTAGTCACGTTAATTTTTGAAAAGAGGTTCTGACACATTTTCAAGTGTCCCTTGTTCAATACATTAGTCTTAAACACTTACAAATAGCTGAGTAAGCCAGTGATGGTCTGGGCTTTGTTGGTCTTCTATTGCGAACATGGCACCAGATTTAAAGTTAAAATATGTTCTTGGCACTGATAGGATTGAGATTCCATTTGTTTAAATATATAAAAAATTTTAGTCTTGACCCAGCTGTTAGCTAATCCCAAAGCTAAACTTTGTGTTATCCCTTTAAAAAAAGCCAAGATAACCACAGATCAGTTACTGCATGCAGCTCATTTCTTATATATAGAAAACACTTAAAAACTTAAAAGGACAGTTTTGTAGTTGCATCATGATCACGGTTCGATTGATTATGTGTATGTTCAGTCAACAGGGATTTGGCAACCTAATGTGTTTTGCACATTGTAAGCACTCCATTTTACAAGTCAAATATAAATGAGATTATTCTACAATAAACAAAATCAAAAACAAAAAAAATCAATTCTCAATGCTATGAAATGTGGTGTGGGATTTAGACCGACGTTAGACTGACTGTTTAACAGTTTTGATGTTTGTTTTTCCTCTTTTATGGCCTTGGATTACCACAAGACTAGTAAATTTAACTATTACAGGTTGTTTGATTTTTTTGAATATGACATTATCTGCCCACAACCTCTCAGCTGAACCCCAGTTGAACAAAATCCAGTTTCTTATTTTTTACTCAGCAACTATATGGCATACAAAAAAACTATAATTACAAACACCATGTTTAGTGCTGGTTAAAAAGCAACGTGGAGATCAGTAATCCTCAATCATCAGCCCTGTTTTCGGGGTTCTACAAATGCTGCTGTATAAAAACACTAACTGGAGAACCATAATCAGATTAAATTTGAAAAAGGTGACATTCTATACAAATTTGTTTTTACAAGCAGTTTAGTTATGTACAATACTGGCCCACAACTGAAGAGACATGTCTGCAAGTCTGCAGGCTGAAATGTTCTAAAGATTCAAATAAAATAAAAATCATGATGAAATTATGATAGTTAACCTCTCGGCTTGTCACGTTTGAATTGGACCAATTTAGTCCCTTTGCATGTCATGCATCACCGCTACAGCACCAGGCCTTCCTGTAAAACACCTCATCAGCTCAGTAATCCACGCAGATGCGCTGCTGGCTGAAATGACAACCACCACTTATGATGACAGGTGTTGCATAACGTTGCTGGGATGTCTTTTAGAAACCATGCACTCTGCCCTGCACCCGTCTGTGACCTGCCTTCAGTACTCGGATCCCGGTAGCAGAGTGAGCGCTGCGGCCGCCGCGACGCGCGCTCCGGCTCTGCG